>JABUQX010122509.1:0-10000 GCA_015478945.1 Trachelipus rathkii | reverse complement strand
GTTCGAAGATTGAAAAAAATGCATTCCAAAAATGGAACCTCTCCTCCCATCCATTTTTCGCAGAACTTTGACCTGCCGAACTCGGAACGAAGAGATTTCCAATTTTTATTATCTCAAGTTTGGATATCGTTTTTGTTGTTCCTTAAAATGAAATAAACTAAAATTTATCAACACATGCAAGGGAAAAAAAAGGCCAAAATATGTGCATGAAGTAGCGATACTATATAATTTTTTTTAATCTAAAGTCAGATTATATATAATATATATAATATAATATATATTATATATATTATATATATTATATATATATATATATATAATATATATTATATATATATATATATATATACGTTGATTGCTTTTATTCTACATCTTCATCAAAAGGTTATCGCCGCTAGTTCTCGAGTTATATACTCCCGGGTAGAATTTTAACCTTTTCATTAGAACTAGCATCTTCTTCATTTGGCTTCCTCCTTTTTCCAGAGTCTTCCAGAAGATCGTGTTTCTAGGCGGTTAGGTTTGCAATGCTGGTCCTAGAGTTGCGCAAACCGAAATAGTTATAGAGCAGAGTTGCTACTATTATTTGAATAATAAAAAGATAGTTAATATCTTAAGAAACGTATGGTGACGATATGGTATTAAATAAGAGCTGCACCCAATTCATTACTCTGCTTCATAAAATTACGCACTACGATGTTTGCATTAATCAATTATATCGGTCTACAAGTTTTCTCTTAATACAATATTTCGTTTAACGTGGTCTCTAATACAATATTTCGTTTTACGAGGTTGCTTTATGCGTCATTTCGCTCTACACAGCTTGTTTTAGTACTCTATATTTCGCTCAACGAAACTTACGCATATAAATTTAGTTTTTACGTTTCATATCGACAGTAGTAGTTTTGAATATTGACAAACCACATTAAAGCAAGAACAGGGATAAAGGACATCTAATTTAACCATCTATTTCTATCGATAATAAAACCACCAATTTATTTGGATTCAAAATTCAACTTGTCTTGGGCACCGTTGGTAGTCATCGCAATAATGACTTAATTTTTAAGTATAATTGGCCACTTTATAATAAGTCATTTAACTTGTCCGAAAATTTACGATCTAGTTTATATATATATATATATATATATATATATATTATATAATATATTATATAATATATAATATATATATATATAATATATATATATATATTTGTAAAAATAAATTTTATATATTTTATATATATATATATATATATATATATACTAATATATATATATATATATATATATACTATATATAACTATATATACGTCAAATGGGGGAAAACTGGTAAAAATTAGGCTTTTTTTTTGTCAAGTCATGAAAAATCGAAATTTCAAGTTACACCCATATTTAAATGTTTTTTCTCAAATTTGAACCTATTTAAATGTTATAAAATAAAGAAAATATTAAAAATGTGAATAAATATTTTTAGTTTTTTTCTTGAAAATCTAGTGTTGAAAACTTTTTTTGGGGTAAAACTGGTAGGTGCGTCGGTTTAAAATGTAATTTAATTTTATTCTCGACGTTTGTGTACTATAATTTAATTAACATAAAAAAAGTAATACAAGTATTAAACGTGTTAAAAAATAAATTTGGGTAGAAAAAACATGTAGAACTTCAACTTTACTAACATTACTGATCATCATAGTTTTTGATAAAACTACATAACGTACGCCGATTATCTCGAAAACTACCGATACTTACAGGAAAAACAATTACATATTTAGAATCAGCGTATAAAGCTTATTCGTGGAATGTTGTAAAAAAAATAAAATAAATAAATAAATTAAAAAAAATTATTTTTTTAACGGCATTCCAGTAATAAGCTTTATAGGCGGATTCCAAATACAGTACATTGTTTTCTTGTTATATATCCGAAGTCTCGAGAATTGGCTACTTTTATGTAAGTTTGGCCCCATTTTTTTAAGTACTAATTATCAACATTATAATATATAATCACGGACATATAATAATACTAGGTTATTTATACTTTATTTATATAATAGGGGAAAATATTATTAACAACACTACAAAAAAAAAATTATTATTATTACAAGAAAAAATAATTAACAGTTTTACCCCAAAAGTGAAACCACTTAATAACCCCCCCCCCCCCTTAAAAAGATAACATTCACTAGTACATTAACATACATGGAAACTCTTAATTTCACACCTTTTTATATGCTGTTAATGCGAAATGATGATCTCTTCAGTCCTAGAGATTATGCAGACCTTAACTTTTTTTGCAATTTTTCCACAATAAAAATTTTAAAATGGGAAATTTTTTTTTTAACTTATATGTAATTTATTGGATTTAATTTTGAAATAATATTAAAAATATAGTCTTTATCTACCAAAAAACTTTCCGCCAATTTCATAACGGTTGTTCATATGAAATATAGCATATTTTCTAACTTACCAGTATTATACCCACCGAAACCAGTTTTTCCCCATCTTGACGGTATACTTATATATATATATATAAATATATATATATATTAATTAATATATTAATATAATATATACTATATATATATATATTATATATATATAATACCTATATTATTATATTTATGGTGGCCAATTGCCAGGTCAATATAACTTAGTTTTTCACCGCATGCTGAATTTAACTAAAAATTTAAAACGATAGTCTCCAATACACAGCGTTTAGAAATGCTTAACTCAAAGGAATTTGAATAAATAGAAGAAAGTGTTTCAGACTGGGGTACAGCTGGAAAGAGAAAGATGAGACCTTTGTAGAAAAGTCGAGCCATACGATTCTCTTCTCTCACTGAGGACGCGGGCGACAAAAGTATTTGGAGATTTATCTTTAAAATAGGATAAGCCTTAGAAGTAGATGATACCACAAGTCCGTTAAGAAAACATTTCGTGGTCAGTGAGAAAGAGTGAAAGCCCTAGAATGCACCGCTTCAAGAATTGCTGCATGAGTGGAACCAGCCCAGATATGTGATGAATACTCCGTATACAAGAACGAAAGAAGAAACAACAACTCTTGAGAACGAAAGTTAGGGATGTGAATTTGATAGGCATCTCAACAGCATATTCAACCTTTTTTAGAACTGAATTTCTGAAGAAACAACTCATTCCAATAACGATCAGGAAAATAGATAAAATCTTAAAATGAATATTAACCAATTTAGTCGAGATGCTTTTGAATGTTCCAATATTTTATGAAATTACTTCGAGTATATAGATAAACGAAATGAGTTTTTGAGCTATTGAAAACAACTAATTCTTCCCTGCCACATTTAAAAATACGAAAAAGATCAAAGGTCAGCTACTTCAATGCCATCCTCTCTGTATCAGTTATTTGTCGCTCTTTAATACCACCCTGTTTACATTAGAGAAATACCCAGGAAAAGATGTCCAAATTTTCATCTTTTTTTTTTTTTTCACTGTTCTAGGATATATTCTCAACAAATAGGGTATGGCGTTCAAACTGTTAAGTTATGGTAAATAAAAACTTTGTAGGAAAGTATTAATTAATATAATTGTAAAAATTCTAAAGAAAATTATCGGAAATTTTTGTAGTAATTCAGATCTTTTAAGCCCTGCCAAAGTAGGAATATTTTCCACAAAGAAAAGCTAATTTTTGAGAAATAATTGAAAAAGAAGGATAACCGTCCTAGATTTCTCGAGAGATTTTATTCCATTTTCGTTCACATTGACGGAATTTTGGATTTTAGTATAAATTGTAGACATTTCAAACGTCGTCTGAATAGGTATTAGTTACTTTTAAACGAGAATAAAAATGAAATGTGAAGTTCTTGGTTTAAATGTGCATAAGTGACGATGACCGATGGAAAGGTGTCAATGTAAAGTAGAAAAAGAAACCGGGAAGAAGAGGAACCAAAAATGATTACTGAATTTTCAACAAAGAAAAAAGTTTGTTTAGCGGCATATATATATAATATATATATTATATAATATATATATATAAAATTATAAAATATATATTATATATATATATATATGTATTATATATATATATTAATATATATATATATATATATATATATTATAGTATATAATGTTGTTATCTGAACAGGTGGAAGGTAGGATTGGAGAAGTGCCAGAAGTTGAAGAGAAACTAGTACAACCCGGTACCACTTCTTCTATACTAGTTATTAATCTTTGGTAATTATATATTAAATCTTGAATTATAGCCTACTCCATATATATATATATATATATAATATAAAATATTAGATATAAACATCGGCTATTAATATATATTATATATATATACTATAAAGTAATATATACTATATATATATATAACACGGTCAGAACCATACAAATCTTTCTTAGCAATTTCATGAGTTGTGTAGAATATCATATATTATATATATATATATATATATATATTTATTTATATTACTATATATATATAATATTATATATATATAGATATATATATATATATATATATAATATATTTCCATTGAGGTCGTAGTAAGTATATATATAGTATATAATATATATTATTATATATATGTGGTGTGTGTGTGTGTGTTAAAGACTTTTTTGCGTGATAGAAAAATCAAAACATTCGTCTTCGACATAGTACCATATCTTATTATTATTAATTAGTATTAATTATTCATTATTATTAATTATTATTTGTTATTAATTTATTTTTTTAATTTTATTTCTTATTTATTTTAAAAATATTATATTATTTTAAATTCTGTATTCTATTTTATTATTAAAGTCGTTATCAATGAATATTAAAGAATTAAAATCTGAATATAAAATTATAAATTCTGATATAAAAAAGATAGAATATATATATATTATATATATTTATAATATATATATATATTATATTCTATATATATATATATATATATTATATTATAATATTATTATATATATATATAATATATATATTATTTATCATATATTATAATTAAGGCGGAGAAGGGCCAAGCTGTCCGCGAAACTACCGAAAAGAGTGTTAGTGTTTATTTCTTTGTATAAATGCAATTTTTAATTAGTAATAAAGTATTAGGCTTTAATGCCATTATTCAGACCATTTATTCTGTAAAGTAAAGAAAGAGAAACAAATTGGGGAATAAAGGGAGATAAGGTTATTTCAGTATGGTTAATTATTCATACAATTATAATTTTAATATTAGGCTTTATTTTTGCTAACATTATCATCAAGAGCGCCTACAACAAAGAATTATATATACTATATAATAATATTTATATATATATATATATATATATATTATTATTATATCTTATATATAATAATATATATATATATCTATATATTATATAAATTTATATATTATATATAATATATATAGATATATATTGACTTTATGTTTAAGTTTAATATGTGCAACATGCAGACTTTTGTACCCAAGAGGCTTGTTCTGTCGCTTGCATTCTCAATTATTTTCATTGGAACGCAACGGAGCGGGGACATGACGGTTTTTTAGCTCAGCTTTAATAAATTTCACGTGAAGAATATATATCTTTTTAAAAAATTGTAAAATCTAATTTGCGCGTCAGTTTCTTTTCTAATGAAGAATTTTTAATTATAGGGACCAAGAAAGGCAAATATGTGTCTTGGTCTATTGATTCCATATTCTTTTCCGCAAAATTTCAAAAAATTTTTTCATGCGCAGAGTTTCATACGTGGGTATAAGTTTTATGATTCAGCAATAGTTTTTTTCTAAATTAATCGAATCATCGTAAGATGTTTACTAAGAAGAATTGCTTGTTGGTGATGCATATTTTTTCGCTCCATCAATTCTTCGGTAAACTTTCATCACAATAGAACTTTTTAATAGATGGGATCAGTTATTTTCCTCATAGCCATTTACCGAACATTTTTCACTCATCTACATCTCAGAGAATGTTATGATTTATATGATATTCCAGTGCGTGGTAAGGAAACATTAATTTCTCTAAGTAAACATATTTCCTTCGTGGACGATGCTGCCCTTGCATTTTGGTCTCTTTGAGATACGAACCCTCTTGAAAAAGCAAGCTCTAGCGTTCTTCCATACTTTTTTGTAACTCCGACTGAAATAATATCATATACTTATATATATATTATATATATATATATATATAATATATATAATATATTATAATATATATATATAATATATATATATAATTATATATAATAATATATTACTATATATATATATTTGAGGTCGTAGGCAATTTTAACATTAGTTTTAGTCATTTTGTGAAATGTGAATACGTATGAGAGTACGAATTTATGAATATTTTTTCAACTACAAAATAATATTGGTATGTACTTTTTGCAGATCAGACGGTTCTCAAAAACTATTCCGTCTACCGCACCACTTTGAAAATCAATTATTTTTTAGCGCCCCCCAATTTTTTTTTTTCTACTTTACCAAACTTAAAAACCACAATGACATTAATTACTTTATTAATTAATTTTATATTACATATTATATATAGTATATATAATAAAATTAATATATATTAATGATATATATTATATATATATATATTATATATCTATATATTATTATTATATATATATATATATATATATATATATAGCATAAACTAAAATTATCAATCAAACAAGGCAGAAATATGAACTAAAATTCCTAAATAATCGATGTTGTGTGGTAGGTAGGTTTTAATTTCAATGAATTTTAAAATATTAAGTAAAAATTACAAATCAGCCATCGCCCCCCCTAAACACCTTCAACACCCCCCTTTTTTTCAGCCCCTTACCAGCCCGCCTCTAGGCCACCAGCGCCACAAGGGGCGTTATCGCCCTTTGAGAAAGCTTGTGCTAGATAGTTTCCTTCTTAAATAAATTGACATCCGCACTCACATCTGCTTCACGGTTGTTTGACATGACAAACTATATAAGTATTCGAAGCAAATGGTGGTAAAACTTGGACTGAATTTTAAGACTGCAAAAACAGTCATTCAATATTACCGCACATTTGCATTGCAAACTATTTTGCATTATAAAACTTAATTATATACAAAATATTCTAAAAAAAATTATAGTGATAACAGTATATACACATAATGATATTTCTGACCTGCTTTTACTTTTTGGATGCCGTCAAGTTTCCCATTACTCATTGGAAATAATTCTGCACAAAACTGCTCTCCATGAAATTCTCTTATTGTTAACATACGGATATCATCTAAGTTATTGTCTATAAAATAGGCTTTGTTTTCACCTCCTTAATCAATTCTCGTTGTCAATATCCTCATCTCTCGGCAGCAAACAGATATGTCAAGCACCACATTTTGAAAAGTACTTAAAAAAGTTAATCATCTAAACAATTCAAATGTCACAGGCGATACGAGTCCACCCAGTTACGTTTAGTCACTTCATGCGCGACTTCAAAAGTATAAAGAGACAATGCGACTCAACTCTAAGTGACGTTTTATGTTGCTGCACATCACCTACTGTTTTGATTGGTATGTTGCCAGCCAACTAACAGTCACAGAGTTGAGTCGCAATGTCTTCGTATGCTACAAACAAACTCTTGTTTTTATTTAACTAACGATAATATTTATATATAAATATATTATATATATAAATATATATATATATATATATTATATATAAATATCTATATAATATATATAATATATTATATATATATATATATATATATATATAATATTATATATAATATAAATATTTTTAAATTCTTGTAAATGTGTGTTTGTGCGTTGCGATGTTTGTACGTGTAAACTGTATACTCTGGCGTGTAGTGTATGTGTAATTCTTGAATGTTACATAGTGCGGACGTGACATCAAGTTCCCCGCAAAAAAATTACATAAAGTAAAAAACACGAGTTGTGCGAGTAGGCATTTTATATCGTTGTACGCATCTAGCAGCTGCACCAATTGTGTACGTTTAGCCGCCAATGTAAGCTATTAGGTGATATACACATAAGTACCAAATGCATATTTAAGTATGAACAATGGAAAGTTATTTAATAAAATAGACCTTCCCCGAATGAGATGCGGGATTTAAGTTTGCAAAAAATAAGACAAAATAGAGTATTTTGCAACAGGTCTATTTTATTCCCCAATTCCCACTATTCCCTCCCCCCCATCTAAAATGAACCCTCCCCCCCTCTGATCTCGTTTGAGTTTTGTGGGTGGAGAAGACAAGAGTAGGGGAGATGGGATTAGAATTAGCTTGTTATCCTAATTTCTATGTCCATTTTATATGATCGATTGATTTATTGCACGATTCAGATTCATTGGAACAATGTAATACTTCATTTGCCCATCCATCGGCACTTTCCCAGCTATATATTTGACATGCGAATCCCACCTAAATTTCATGCTGAGGCTTAAAAAACCCCAAAATATATAATTGATTATAACACGCATAATACAATAATGTATTTATTTTTTTCTTTGTAATCTCCCTTTATGTTATATATATGCTTACTACTAATACAGCCTCTATATAATAATGCTGAGTCAGGAGTCGAAATCTTTATGTAAAATTTTTGACGGTTTTCTGCGTATTCATTTTTTTGTATTCTGAGAGATATTAACTCGCTCTTTGGATTATCATGATCCAAACAATACAAAAGAAAAACTCGATGTTATTAAACATACGAAGTTTGGGAGTTTTAAGTGTGTGGTAAACCTCTCTCTCCTGTGTCCTCCGGTCTCTCTCTCTCTCTTCTCTACTCTCATCTCTCTCTCTCTCTCATGGTTCTAGCAAAGAAGGTTCTATGATATATTAAAATGATATGTTTTTTTTGTATGTTATAAGCGGTAAGTAGGATGGTCTCGCTCATAATAGGAATTACAGGATAACACGCAAATACAAAATTTGAAATTTAAGGAGTCGGAGTCCGGATTATAATAATATTTATTAATATATATTATATATATATATATATATTTGATGTGTGCTGTAGTCTTCGCGCTCTATAGTCGTGATCATTAATTCAAAAGCTTATTTTACGGATATACTTTATCCTGCTTAGCCCTTGTATTATTATATTATTATTATGTTATTATTATATATATACATAATAATAACATCAAAGTCCCTGCACCGATCTTATAAGTACTTTACAAGGAATTTAATTCTACCAAAAAAAAAAAAATAAAATATAATTTCCATTACCTTTAAATATAAATTTATTTACTCTTTATTTGAAATTTTTTTTGAAACTAGTTATTATATAACGAATAAAAATAATAATTCACATGTCAATGTATTTGGATTTAGTTATATTTAATAGTTAATATTATATCTTTTGTTTTAGCTAGTACAATTACTTTTATTATTATATGTACATATAAAAAAAAAATTTTACATCTACCATTATAATAATATAATAGTATAAATACTACGGAAGAGCTAAGTGATATATTTTCTTCTTTTAATACTATTACCTGTAAAAATCTGTATACAAGTTAACACACCACACACACAACGCATCCCACAACCATAATATAATATATATAATATATAGTATATATTTATATATATATATTATTATTATATGATTATATATATTATACCTTATATATATATTTTTATTAATATTATATAATTATATATAATTATGGCCAAACTAAAGGACATCAGAAGATATAGAGACAGTTAACAAGCCACATGGGGCCTATCGAGACTGGCCCACAGTCAACCCACTACCCAAACATGCTCATGCACATCCACAAAGCACCCTTAGGGCTTGTCAATAATTTTGTTATTAGTAGACTACAATATCTAAGCCAATTTTGGATACTCTTAGTTCAAAACTATAATATATTATATATATGATACATATGATACTATTATATCCAACTAATCCACATTGCGGATTAATAACTAAGTCTATGGTCACATCGATGTACCATCTAACTATAATCTATATACACAACTAAAAAACCGTGTGAGCCTAAATTTTAGCTTCGTCAATA
>JABUQX010122508.1:20000-27563 GCA_015478945.1 Trachelipus rathkii | reverse complement strand
ATATTTATTCGTAAAGCTAATGGTGATCGTTACATTGCCTGTATTCCTACGGTAGGTGTACATGATACACCTTTGTTCATTTCTGTTGAAGAATTCCTCCGTATTATTGATACCGTGGAAGAATGGGTAAAGGCTGAGTATGTGATATCTGATACATCGAGTCATAGTGAAATATCCAATATCCATTAGAAGAGTGGATGAGCGGGGTATTAATAGAAAAGATGTTGCTTTTTAGTCCTATGATAGTGATAAAAGTATTGATGTACGTAATTACTGGAAACCTTACTCAGCTAACACATTCATACGTACAAGAATAGGGTTCTGTTTACATTCGCATGAGAATATTACAACCTTGTTAAAAATAAAAGAAGAAATATTAATGCATCTTGACAATGTCGACATACTTGACGAATTAATACATCTAGCCTATGGTTTGTTTTATAAAATTTACACTGAAGTATGGGGAAAACCTTATAATAGAATGTATAGCAGCTTGCTGACGACAACTAATGTTGATACTTTTACTTCTCTTTGGCATGAGAAAATGCAATCTATAGAGCCTGAATATGCTGAAGAATGGGTTGGTGCATCTCGAGATATTTATTCCTATGTTATTTCAAAAGGAATAGGAGGTTTGGAGACTTATATAGAGAATGCACAGTTTCAACTTCATCCCATGTGTTCTGCGCAAATGTATTAATATATATATATATATATATACCATATATATATATATATATATATATATATATATATATATATATATATATATATCTATATATATATATATATATATATATATATATATATATATTATATATATATATATATTTAAAAACTTGTGTTCTGTAATATTTTAAAGATATCTGTATGTAAACAACATTGTATATCTCGTTAATATATATATATATATATATATATATATATATATATATATATATATATATATATATATATATATATTTCATATATATATATATATATATATATATATATATATATATATATATATATATATTAAAAACTTGTGTGTATGTGCATGTGTTCTGTAATATTTTAAAATACCTTTATGTAAACAACATTGTAAATCTCGTTAATATATATATATATATATATATATATATATATATATATATATATATATATATATATATATATATATATATATATATATATATATATATCTACCTTACTATATACTATATATATATATATATATATATATATATATATATATATATATATATATATATATTCTTTATATTTAAATAATGCACTTTTTCAGTAAAATTATTTTTTAAAAAAATCTTGTTTTACCTCATCCTCTTACTATGCTAAGTTCATACATAAGAACTTATTTTTATTTTATGTTTATGCAAAAAATTATTATTATTATGCTGTGTTTATGTAGGAGAGAGAAAAAAACATGGTGTATATGATGAAATGTTTAAGTTTGTAAAAGAAAAATGAGGGTTATATATATTTTTATTAATAATAAGTATGGTAAAGCAGTAAAACAGTAAAACACGAAGGGGGGTGAGGGTGGGTGGGGACCCCCCTGGTGGCTGTTTGCTGTAGTGTTTTACTGCTTTATTGCTTTATGGTCCCTAAAATCATGTTTGGAAATTTGACAACTTTTTTTCTAGAAACAATGTTTTTTAAAAAATATTTTTCAAAAAACAAAAATGTTTTTCATCAAAAGAAAATGTTTTTCATCAAAAGAAAATGTTTTTCATCAAAAGAAAATGTTTTTCGAAAAACAAAAATGTTTTTTGAAAAACAAAAATGTTTTTCAAAAACCATTTGTATTTAATACATGAAAAATGTAAATCTTATCCTTCAATATGAAAATTTAACTTTAACTTTAACTTTTTATCTATAACTTTAACTTTAACTTTGGTAATGAAACAGCTTTTCTATAAATAAAAGACCTGATTGAAATAAAAAAATAAAAAATGTAAGACTGTGTGTATACGAACTCTAACAAAATATACTCTTCTTCTTTCTCATTCTTCTTCTTCTTCTTCTTCTTCTTCTTCTTCTTCTTCTTCTTCTTCTTCTTCTTCTTCTTCTTCTTCTTCTTCTTCTTCTTCTTACTCCTCCTCCTCCTTCTTTTTTCCTGTAACAAAGATGAGTCATCAAAGCTGAGACATTAAAAGATGAGTCATCAAAGTTGAGACAACAAAGTTGAGACATCAAAGCGGAGGTATCAAAGTTGAGACATCAAAGCTGAGGTATCAAAGTTGAGGTATCAAAGGACTGGTATCAAAGTTGAGAGGCATCAAACTGAGGTATCAAAGGATTGAGGAATCAAAATATTTATTATGTGTATTAGACAACTGTATACGAATATATTCTTGTGTTTAGTGGATTAGGAACATAGATTGTATTATATTGCTATTATTGTGTATCTTATAGTATATAGTGTGATTGTTTTTAGTTTACCATTAGATTATGAGAGACCAAATGTGCTGCCAGAATAAGATTCGAAAGGAATACGACCTCATGACAGAATTTGATTCCCTCAATTCATGTCAGAACCTGATATCAGGCTTGTCTCCTTTGAAACCCTACAGGCTTTTAACAAAGGTCAGTTTCAGGTACCAGTGCAACATCAAGACCTTAAAAATCTCGATGGACCAAAGAATATATCTGAAGGCAGGAACCCAAATCTCTCAAGTTCAACTATATCAAAAGGAAGCTAAAAAACACCTAAAGGAGGTTTCAAAGGAGTATAAATAAGGAGGGCTTAGTACATTTATATATCTTAGAATTTTCAAAAACATTATATATATATATATATTATATCTTATATATTATATATATCTTATATATATTTATATATATCTTCATATATCTCATCATATCTATCTATTCCCACTTCCCAGTATATGGAATATACCTATATAAGTTTATGTTCTGGGTTCTCTTACTGGTTCAAATAATTAAATTAGAAAAAAAAAAAAGGTGTTAAAGCTTAGATGTAAGAAAATGAAAACTGTAAGCGAAAAAAAAAATGATCTCGCGTATAGTTTTGGGCAGTTTGATTACATAGACTCGAGTTTAGTCAATGCGTTGTGCCCAAACGCTGCCAAAGGCCTACTATTTGACCACCAAAGCGATATTCATGCAAATACGTCTTAAATGTTTATATCGTTATAAATTGTTTACAACACCATTTGCAACGTGCATGCAACATTGCAATGTTGGATTGCAATACGCGCCATCAAGGAGGTAGGGTAATATCTGTACCAACTCTTGTTAAGAAGGTGATCGATCCGTCGTAAACCACGGGAATCGATTCGCCAGTGTCGATTATGCTAATCGATGTCTGTATCGGATATGTTCTGTCTGCATACCGATATATCGTACTAGAGAAGGTTAGAAGGGGGGTGGGGGTAATAACTCGTAGAAGGAACCAACTAGCATTCAATCTACATAATCGACTCTACATTATTCTCGCTAAGGTAGACACTAATACCGCGCTATCCCTATGATGTAGGATATGTCATGCTAGAAAAGAAGGCTAGAAAAGTAGGTACTAACTCGTGAAAGCATCCTAGCATCTTCTAATATACACCAATCGACTCTCCGTACCCAATAACCTAGGGGTAGGCACTAATACCGGGTGTAATCGATGACGTAGGACATGTCATGCTGAAAAGGCCGAAAAGGGGTAGGGGTAACTCATAGAGAAGCATCCTGGCACCTTCTAATGTACCAATCTCCCCGTACCCAATAACCTGAGGGTAGGCACTGCAGATGTTAACATGCAATATAGGTCGGCATTAACTAAACTAGAAGTATAGCCTCTACCGCTTACAAAATATAGCTATATCCTGCTAGCCTATAGCCTATAGCCTATAGGAACATGTGTCCTTTTAGCCCTCGGCGGCACCCTTTGAAGTGAAGAAAAAAGGGCCACTTTTATGACCTTTGCGGTTTGCGGTTAGATAAGAAGGTCCACTTTTATGACCTTTGCGGTTTGTGGTTAGATAACTCTCATCCCAATTCTGGTGTATACTACTCACGTGGTCCATCACAACAGCTGATTCCAAATGTTTGTAAACAAAAGTAACTTAATCGCTCGTTTATGCACGAAATTCGTGCTAAAACTGAATTAGCATTTCTTTCGAGCGTAAGCACAAATGACAAAACGAAAACGATCTTGTTGTAATAGTGAAATGTAAAGTCCATTTTAACAGTTGGGGGTAATTTTAATTTAAAGCAAGCGATAACTCACTATAAATAAAAAACTACCACTATATAAAGAATGGTTAGAAGGCGGGGATGGGGTCCCTCCCTCCACTACCTTCCCCTTTTATGGTATGAAACTTAGTCGACAATTAAATATTTACTTCGTTTTTTTTTTTTTTAATTTTCTGAATTTCAAATCCCATATATTACCAGTTGAAATTCATATAACGCGTCATTTCCTAGTTTTTAAAAAAAATAAGGAAAAAAATATTACTGAAACTTCGAACAAGACCGTTTAAATTTTAATTTCGTTAATAGTCGAAGATTCCACAAAAATACAAGTAAGTACGATGATTACCAGAAACTAAACAATAAAATTAGCCAGAATTACTTTTAATTATAAAGTTACCATTACTCAGAATTACTTTTAATTATAAAGATAACATTATGAACTTGAGTATTTAAACACCGTTACAAAATTTGAATGCGTCTTTAAAAAGTTAAAAAAAATCGCTAAATCACTTAAGTAATTTAAACTTTTTAAAATATATAGATATATATATATATATATATATATATATATATATATATACATATATATATATATTATATATATACTATATATATATATATATATATATATATATATATATATATATATATATATATATATATATATATATATACTGTATATATATATATATATATATATATATATATATTTCTTCAAGAATATTTCTTTAATTTATATGGTCTTTATAGTTTCTGGAGATAAAACAAAATTTTTTTGAGCATGTGATTCTGAAATTAGCATTTCGAATTTGGGTATGGAAGGGTAGGGAAGAGGCAGGGCGTAGCCGGGGGGCTGAAGAGAGATAGCAGCTGAAGGCTATCGAGCTACAATTTTTTCAGCAGAAAACAAACTACAAATATATATATATATATATATATATATATATATATATATATATATATATATACTATATTATATATATATATATATATACTATATCTCTATATACTTATATATTATTCACTTATATATAAATATATAAATATATATATATATATATATATATATACTCTCTATAATATATATATATATATATATATATATATATATATATATATATATATATATATATATATATATATATATATATATACTATATATATATACTATATATATAATATATATATATATATATATATATATATATATATATATATATATATATACCTATATATATATATATATACTATATATATATATATATATATATATATATATATATATATATATACATATATATACCGAATAACATTGAAGCTCTTATTCAGAAAAAAATCGAAAGCATAGACAAACAACTGGACACTCAATAAGAAAATGTGAAGACAAATAAGAAAAACTTGTATCAATAATTGAAACTACGTTTATGTGTGGGTCTTGCATTAAGAGACTCAAGTGACTCTAGACGTGAATTATGACTCAAACGCTATGAAAATAACGAGTACCACCAAAAACGCTATTACCCCCGAAGTTCTGTTTCAGAGCAAATGGAAGTGACCAGGTTTTGAAGAACCACTTACTTCTATCATCCAAAAATTCAATGTATACGAGTCCGATGATACAGAATGAAATCATACAGTCATTTTAGTCGGCTTGCTTACAAGGAAAATAGTGGGAAAGAAGTTAGCTTCAGAAAAAGCTAATTTTTTTTGGTATTAGCTGACAAAACAGTGGATATTTCCCAAACAGGGACAGTTTTCACTTTGTGTAAGGTACTCGATTGGTGGTGGTAATACTCCTTTTACTTTAAGAGAGGATTTTTATCATTTGTTCCGGTTTATGATATATCTAAGGGAAAGCATTGGCAAAAATGTAATTTTGGAGAGACTCAGCTATCTTGGTTTAAACTCAAAATTTAAGAGAAGCCAAGGATAAGATGGAGCCTCTTCCATGAGGCGAATTCAAGGGAATGCAAATCTGTTATTCCGGAATGGTATCCTAAAGCTCGCCACACATTGGTAACACTTCAACGTCTTTATCTCATCTCTCGACTCTTTCAAATTCAGGCAATTCAAAACGTCTTAGGATTCTATCTCCCAAATATGCACTTTTTCGATGGAGTCAAGTACTGCAAAACTTCCTGGAAGATAAAAATAAAAAGGATTTTCTAGTGACAAAAATAACAAAGGAGGATCAAAAAAATGTTTACGAAAATAGGATGGGATTGACAGACGTTCTTACAAAGAACTTTTAGGTAATACTGTGTCATTGGAAGAAATAAAAGAATGGCCTGGTGATTTATCACAGAAAGCTACTTCGTTGCTAAATTCAATCAGCAATTTGAATTTTATAATAACATTATACGTTTAAAGTAAATTTCTTGGAAATAACCTACAACACCTTGTCAAAACGGTTACAGAGTGTCCATTTGGACATTGTCAGTGCAATAAACTTAGTGAAAGACATTATTCAACTTCTCGAAAAAGATAGACAAAATGCAGACACAGAGTTTAAAACCATATTTACACAAGCTAAAAATGTATGCGACAGCTTAGGTATTGAAATAACAATTCCAAGAACTACGAAGTTCCAGAAACATCGTTGTAATGTGCCTACATCAGATCCCGAATCATATTACCGCATCTCAGTTTTTATTCCGTTTATTGATGATCTGATTTCTTCGTTGACTGATCGATTTCTCTCGCATGAAACCACTATCATTTCACTTCAGTATATTTTACCAGAAAAGTGCAATGTACCTTATAAGCATATTGAAAAAAGCATCCTCTTTTATAAAGACGACCTTCCAGACCCTCACGAGGATACACTAAAAGGAGAGTGGTGTCTCTGGCAGCGTAAATGGCTGTTAGAAAATGAAAAACCAAAAAC
The DNA here is from genome assembly GCA_015478945.1 of Trachelipus rathkii. Lineage (NCBI taxonomy): Eukaryota > Metazoa > Arthropoda > Malacostraca > Isopoda > Trachelipodidae > Trachelipus > Trachelipus rathkii. Next base: position 20,467 of record JABUQX010122508.1, on the reverse strand, counting down.
TGCGATCGGTGCTTTGGCTAAGTGTGACAAGAGGAGGTTTCCTAACATTGCTACTCTCCTGAATATCTTAGCAGTATTGCCTGTATCCACCGCAACAGTAGAAAGAACCTTTTCGACATTAAGGCGTCTGAAAACGTATTTACGGAATAGTGTTGGAGAGGATCGCATTACAGGTCTTGCTTTACTGTCAATTCATCGAGATCTCAGCACAGAAGTCAGCAATGAAAATATTTTGAATTCACCACTCAGTCAAAAAGCAAGGAAACTGAAATTGACCTTATAAAACGATGGTAGAAGTTCACCATCCACATATATATACTATATATATCTATATATATATATATATATATATATCTATATATATATGTATATATATCTAAATCATATAATATATAGTCTATATATATATATATATATATATATATATATATATATATATATATATATATATATATATATATATATAT
>JABUQX010122508.1:0-15000 GCA_015478945.1 Trachelipus rathkii | reverse complement strand
TCTGCGAACTCTTTAAAGTGGGTCTGGATATTCGGCGACACACGTATCATATATTGTACTCTGTGTCCATATCACACCTGCATGCTCCGCTAGGGTACTGCCCGATTTCCTCTCTCTGATTTTCTGCATCAGAACATAAATACTCTTCATAACCAAAATAATTATTTTTATTTGATTTTGATTTGATTTTTATTTGTATCTCGACGAAAATTTGCGCATTATACATTTTTAACTATTGTCTTTTTTTTTTTTTTTTTTTTTTTTTTTTTTTTTTTTTTTTTTTTTTTTTTTTTTTTTGGATCTTCTTTTTTTCTGAAAATCTTTTCACAGTTAGTTGGATTAAAATATTGTTGGACTTGTGAACTTTCATTTTACGTTGAAAACCTCCACATGGATGACTCTCAACGACTGTCAATAATAATATCTAATTTGTTATCTATAACATCTTCACGTTCTCAATTAAATTTGATTTTTCATTTTTCGTCATGTTTTATACCTTATTCATTATTGCTTGATTACATAAGTTGCAGCCCTTAAATATCGCGGGGGGTGGTGTAGCCTCCTCAATAACTTCCTCTGCGTACGTCATTGGACTTATCCAAGGATAATGTGAGGGTTGTAATCTCTCTTACCCATAACTTAAAACATTTAAGGATAGCAGAAGAGAAAAATAACTGCTAATAAAAACTTATTTTTGCGTCTAATTAATTGTAGAGCATTCAAAGTCTTAAAAAATTTATCTTTATTTCCTTTGTGCTATATAAAAATCACAAATTAGATTGCAATTTTTACTACCAGTTAATTACAATCTGAAAAACAGTATTTGAAAATGAATTAAATTAAAAAAAAAAATATTTTAGCTTACCATTAAATATATTTTCTTTGACTCGAGTTACGTTTTCTAATTTCACAGGGATATCGAAAGTATTTTTCAAATTCTTGTCATTTCTTAATTAACCTAATAAAATTAATGATAGAATTGAAATTCAGGGACATAGTTAAACATAGATATCACGATTATAAATAACTATTTACGTACCAAAATAGTTTATTATAAGTTATCCATTATTAGAAAGAGATATGTATTACAGATTATTTAGCATTATAGTTATTAAAGACTGATTATATATATATAACAACGACATACTCTATCATATAAGAAACTGTATAAATATTTTATGTATTATAAGATAGAGTGGCTTTAATATCCGGGAACAGCCATGATTCTTAAGAATTCCAATTCTGAATAGATTAAGAGGATATAATATGAATGAATTTAGGTGATTTCAGATTCACTTCATTGACATTTCACATTAGATAAAATATCCTATTTGACCACTCACCAAATACGAACTTTATGCAAAATTTTATCAAACCGAAGTTTCCAACGTACTATCTATAGAAATGTCAGGTACACGCTACATAAACAGACTTTTTACTGGATCATTGATATAAAGATCTTATTAACCTATTTCAATATAAACTGCTGATTATAGGTGATACATCAGTTATTTTACAGACTATATAAGTAACTTACATACTAATATTAAATCATATTATTGACTAATTTATATACTATAAATTAGTATATATGTTATAAGATTTAATAAATGAGTGGAAATGAAAGATTTTATAAAACAATTTGCTCCTATAAAATTTTACATGATATACGATTATTAATTAAAAATTTTTGGAAACTAACTATAAATTGAAATGCATATGCGTGAACTTTCGTAGAATGACTTCTATGTCTTTGTAGAGGACTACAATGTTGGCTTGTTTAACAATATCTATCACTCTTAAGGTACGTACTGAGCCAAGACAGGAGAGTGAGTAAGAGTAAGACGAGTTTGGTTGAGCCTACACGAAATTTCTGCACGGATAAGTATTACACCATTGCTTTGTTTCTAACCATTATAACTTATACAGAGTCTTGAAGCTTATATGGGTCGTATAGTATCTACGGAAAAACAATTCTATCACAAATCTCTTTGTAATTTCTTCCACTTAAAATATTTATTTATAACATACTAATTATTATCAAGAATATTGAGAAAAATAAAAAGATAATATTACTCCAATAATGTGCTCGACTCACAACTCCACTTATTGTGAGTTAGTCATTAAACTCGCTCAATGTTTCATACTGTCACAGTGTAATTACTTACTCTTATATAGGTAAAGATAGAATAAACTTGTGAAACGTGGGAGATGAATAATAGTTTAGTGTAAGGAATCGATATCCAAATTGATAATTTAAGGTGGTGACTCGTTCTATACGGCTATATAAATGTATGATAATAAATGGTATATGGAGGTCAAAGTAAAATAGGTGAGCTGTATGAAACCGGTAGACAATAGTTCGGGATAAATACGATTATAATATATAAGGTTATCAGGTTACGTGGAGGAGCGGAGATAATTAGTTAATAGCGAATACCCGTCAGTCTAGAGCCGATGAATGACAGTGAATTACCGCAGCATATAGTGCAGCCGTACCTATAGGGTAATAGAGGATGCAATTACGTAGTGAATGAGTAGGTTATTAGCAAACTTTATAGAATATATATGAATAATAGAAGTATGAAGATAAGTATATTACTTAAATATATAAATGATTAATATCATGGATCCAAAACAAATACTGTACGTAAAATAAAAGGATAAAACTTCAAATGAGGTGTTAAATTGCATAAAATGCACCAAACATCATAATAATAATATATAATATAATAGAGATTAGGTATATTAATATAATATAATTATAATATTAATATGTATATGTATAGATAGAGATATTAGATATATATATAATATATTATACGATAATATAAAGATATTAATATATAGTCATATATGAATAATATATATATATATATAATATATCTATATAATATTACAATTAATAGATGATATAAAGATTAAGAGATATATAGATATTTAATATTATTATTAATACTTTTAATATATCTATATTCTAGTGTTAATAATTTAGAATATGAGATAAAGTATTATAATATTAGATATATCTATATATTTAATATATACGGTATAATAAGTTAGAGTAGATAATTTAGTATATGATATATTAATAATATATTTATATTATTATATATAATTTGTCAAGTATATATGAACTAGCTAATAGCTGAGGGCCATAATTCCACATTTTTGAGATCCGCAAGTCATTTATTTTAGTATTAATATAACTTATTGTACTTGTTTGGAAGCTAGTTATTATTTTCTAGTTAATATTATCTATATATAAAAATATACGAGCCATAATAAGATAAATGATAAAAAAGGCACAGAGTATTTGTCAAATCCTATAAGGGCTTTTGACATTTTTTACTATCGTTCTTGAAACTTGTGACTGTGTTATCTTTTTAAATATATCTTTAGAGTAAACTTCCTGCTTTATATGCTTGATATTGTTTTATGCTATATCCTTGACACAGCGACCTGATTATTTGGAAAATATTCTCATTCGGAACTTTAGAATCTAGTATTCAGCAAAGTTATAAGGATTTAATAATAGTTTACAAACTAACCCCTTTAGAACAACAGAATACGTTGATATTATGATACTTATAGAAACCCGAGCGTGTTACTACTCATCGATAAAATATCTATCGGCACGTTTTTTAGTAGGTGGCCCTTGTTCTCGAGGATAGGAAAATATTATATTTAAACGAACTGTATTCTTATCAATCACACTTATGCTGGAATTTGTCAGTAATACTACACCTCTCTTTTTATTCCTTTACACTATTGGTCGTACTCTCTGACACTTTGTCAACATTAATAATGGATTAATTACCAATTCACCTTATAGGTGACCAGATGGCTAAAGGATTTAAGGTCCTAAAGTCAAAGAGTCTCTCGTATTCATCAAAGAGAAACTAGATGAGAAAGTAAAAGTTCATAGCTGCAGGATTATAATGCATATAAATCTGTTGAGTTAACAACTTGGCTTAAAAGGCTAACAGAAGAAAAAATGATGTGCCTAGAATTGCCAAAGAGAAAAGAAAAGAAGAAAAGAGCCCAAACAAAGAGATAAGAGGGAGAGATTGCTAAGCCAGAAAGAGCTGAAAGGAATGGCGTCAACTCAGAAGTGGAAGCTCAAAGGAACGATTGCTTCAAATCAAAGAAAGAGGAAGCTCGAGAAGAAGATGTCTCAACCGCGCGTCCAAGATCGCAGATGAATATGACGGATAGAAAGACTTGAAAGAAGCGACGCCGTACGAGCAAGAGCTCGTTTGAATTGGAAAAGTACGCCGACTGATCCAATTCAGATCAGGACGCGGATTTACAATGTAAATGCTTTATGCACCATCGCCACAATACATTTGGTAGAGTCAATGGGTCCACACTTGCCTCCAAACCTTTTGTCAGAGAACCCCATCGTCGGGACACACAACAAGGGCACCAAGATGGACGTTTCACACAATACACACATCACCAACACTCTATGAGAGAGCATATGCGCATCTTTAAATATAGGATCGCAGTTTATGGGGCATATATTATAAGTGCGCTTTTAATACTGACTTGCTTATGTGTCGGTTTATATATATATATATATATCTATAGTATATGATAAGTATGTGTACCTTTATATACCCAACTATAGAACTAATAGTAATTTATTTCTCAAGTATCATTAATAATATAGGATAGAGCGGCTACGTACTTATTCATTATATATTTAAAATGAGCCGTAAATATGAGTATTATGATAGTATATAGATAGGCGAGTATTTAGTCAATATAGTGAAAAGTAACTACTAAGTACCATCATTAAAGCATATAGGTATTATGAAGTGAGTAATAAATATATATATATCATATATACTGCTCCAATATTATACATAGAACTATATGTTAATAGCAGTTAATATAATATCGAATAATAATAATCGTAATCTGATCAATATATATAGGCAATATAGAATATATTATATTTAATATATAATATATAAATATAGATTATGGAGAGTATTAATCTCCATTGCGCTTATGGTGTGGGAAAATGCTCGAACCACGTTCTTAAGAGGCCAAGATCATTGACTAATCTTTGGCGGATTGTTCGGAAAGCTGTATCTGTGCATTGATACTGGTACGTTGCATCCTACGTTTCCACACGTCGGTGTGCTCCAATAAAGAGAAAATACTTTCGTAGGCGATCCGACACTACTGCACTTGTGTCATCATTATCGTAGAGAGATAAACGTAGACTCTAGTTTAACGACTCGAAACTGTCCTCGTTCACCATAATTAAGCATATGATTTAAATAATAAATTATATCATAAATGTTCAATAATTAAATGAGATATAAGATCAGACACTGAAATAAATGAATAAAACACCTGATAATAATGTTATACTAAAAAAATAAATAAATAACTGAAAAAGTAAATAAATACTAGAATGTTAATTAAATATAGTAAATTTATATCAATTAATAACTTATTACATAATGAATGATTTTTTTTTCTGCTACTAGAGAAGAGAAATAATAATAGATATACAAAATAAATAAATCATGTTCACAAAATTATTACAACAATTCCAAAACATATTTCAAACACACAAACATTCACAATCAAGGAGATATTAGTGTTAGCAATTTTTATAAGTTCGGATAAGAACAGAGAACATATGTCCAATACAATAAAGTACATTTCTACGATTCTACAAAACTGAGCATATTAAATTCATGCTAAGCATTTAGGATCTAATAGTCACTCCTATACCTTTAAATGCGCCAAAAGAGTCTGAGACAATACGATATGGCAAACACGAGTAGTGGTTGTCCTCCTGTAGCCCCGCAGATTAATCATAGCGAGTCTTAAAATCATATATCAATTTGATAATTGAGATGTTCAATCCAACTACCGGCAGAGCACTACTTACTCAACTTGACAGCGCTGACCTGAAAATGAACGAAGAACAAGGAATTGGGTCAATCTATGAATTGTAACACGCACCTTCTTAAGCGAAATATAAAAAAAATAACTTAACAAATGAGCTGCCTTATGACAATATTGCAGTAGATTTCCATAATAATAAACACTAAGTGGACGGAGTATATCTATCAGGTCTCAAGAAAAAGGCTTGAGAGAGTCTATGTTCAAATATTGTGGAAGACGAGAGTTGGTGTTGACGTGAAGTAAAAATTTGTGTGAAGGACCGTGACAATGCATCTGCAGAGCGATAAATGTCTATATGTATATTTCATTACTCAACGCTAATCCAACAATTAGTATCTAGTGTATCAGAGAAATATAGATTTAACTAATAAATAAATTGTACAATGTAAATCTATTCAATAAATGCAAATAATTAATAATTATCCGATAAATAACAGAATATGAATTTACTATATAACCTGGTGATAGATATGAAAATTCATAATATATCATATAGGAAGAGTAAAGTATAGGATGTAAGGGTTAAGGAAGCGTATATGTGATAATTATAAACGCACTGATTAAACTAGGAATTATGATTTCATAATAAATAAGATAAATATTGCAAAGAAGTAGAAGAAAGGAATTACATTGGAGATTGAAAAAACACAATGCAAATATCAACAAGAGTAACAATAAGAAGTCACAGTATGAATAAAAACAAGCCACTAGAAGAATGAAAAGAGACAGACACAAAAGTGGAGATATGAGAGAAAAAGATTCGCACTCCATTTTAAAGAAGTAAAAAAATGAGAGACCAGAACGTCGAGAAAAGACTATTAATGTATCTAAGAAACGATGCATGTCTCGATATTATTAACATGTGGGAATATCCTCTCTCAAAGGAGCTACAGCATACGTCACGGAATAGAGACTAACTAGAGGTTACAGCAAATGCTTCGTTATATAATGTAAATTTACCGCAAAGAAACTTAAGTCACAGAAGTAAAATTAATTCAGAAGTCACTATAGTAGAAAGCAGGAAAAATGCTGTACACGAAAATAAAAAATATTGATAAATGATACCGGACAAGACACATCCCATTACGAAGGAACTTATGAACGAACGGACAAGAAAAGAAAAAGATACAATGATGGAATAAAAATTTTGGAAGAACTTTAAGAAGTTGTAAAGGAAAGAGATTGAGAGGTGGACTCAAAAGAAAGAGAAGAAGAAGAATTAAGTATCACATCAACGAGACACATGTCAGAAGAATAAACCATACGAAAGACTGAAATGAACAGTCGTTCAATGAGAGAAAATAATACATGAGTGTTCATTCTCAGATATGGACACAACTTCATATGTCTAAGGATTATACAAGTATAGTTAATATAGAGGTGTGAAGTATAGAAGAATATCAGAGTTAAAGAGTAAAAATAGTTAGGATTAAAATTGATGTTGGCAAAAGACAGCAATACGATATGGCATGACAAATATTGATAACTCAATGAAAGACTGACAGCTCAAGACCTAACAAAAAAGATGAGAGAGTTAATAAGACATGGAAAAAATGTTTTTGTGACTCGTATGTATTCCAAAAGATATCCAATAAGACCCTCATTGTTCATCGAAATGTGTATTGAACGTGAGAAGATGATGTAAAATAAGACCTGAAGAGATAGAGAAGGTGACAGGCCAAGAGGTGATGCCGTTGTGAGGGGGCGTTATAGTTATGAATTAGAGGGCAGTAGATGTGTACCGAAAGTTGAACATCCAGTGGAAGGGAGAATAATGAATAGAATCAAGCGTCGAAATGATAAGAGTGAAATAATAGGTCTCAAATCCCTAGACATTTTTCATTTGTTTTTGAAATGCAAAAGATAAATTGATACAAATAAGCATGAAAAATCCAAGGCATGAAAAGGATCGATGCAGAAAAGTATAGAGTAGTAACCCTGTAAGGAAATAATATTAAATAGAGAAGGAAGCAAGGAAATAAACTTCAGAAGCCGTAATAGAGGAGAATGGTAGAATATAGTAGAATGACGTGCAAAAACAATTAATCAATTATGCTCTTATTCCTTCTATCTCATCGCTGCAAGAGGAACACTCGAGATGCGAGTGAAAAAGTAAGTGACAAGATATAGGGAACACTTCATGTAGCTACCAACGTGAAGGAAGTTAAGATTATGCAACGTGACTGCCTCCATGTCATTTTTTCATCGCAACAAAGATAGATAAGGAATGAGAGATAGAGAGAATATCCCAGGTTCGAGTTCGATTCAGAGCTATACCCCTTACTCATAGATCAAGGAGGCTAGAAAATAGCAAAAGTTTATGCACCAACAAAATGCGTACGGATGAGTAAACGATTTAGAGACAGGTCCAAAGTCCAGACCATTTGAGTCGTCCCTTGCCGACTTACTTTCTGGTTATGAGGATGGCCAAATGCACGAACAGGCCTATAAGAAGTGGAGTAGTATATGAACGAAACCCACCCTGGAGTGCGCCAAGGAAAGAGGAACCTACTTCGGCAAACTAAGACAAGAACTCCTAACCTTCGTAGAAACGAAAAGAGTTTGCCATCTTGATGTTCCATTGCAATGTTCGATAAGGTCAAAGATTGAGAACCAAACGACCCAAACAAGGAAACGCTCAATTTCTTCTTCTAGTTCATACTTCCCTATTCTTTCAGCCCTCTGTTTTCTTTTTTCTAATACTAAAGGAAAGATTTATTCTCTTTCCAGGCAAAGGTATCCTTGATCTTTTTCTTTCCAAGACGAAAGATGACACGTCACTTTGTCTTTCTAAGGAGGGGCGTGTGTCAAGTTATACCTTTCCTGAGGGCCATAGTGCCTCATTTTTGAGATCCGCAAGTCTATTTAATTAATTTTAGACTTATCAAGTTAAGGATTGATGTTTATTATTTTCAGTTAATTTCTATATATAAGATACTGCCAAATAATATAAAAAGGCAGAGCTATTATTATAAGGGCTTTTTTCCGTTTCGTACTATCGTTCTTGAAACTTGTGGACTGTGTTATCTTTTAATATTACTTTGAGTAAAAAACTCCTGCCTCGTATGTTGATGTTTACTGCATTGCACAGCGTTTGTGATGATTGGCAAAAGAATTCTCATTTTCTTTATTCGATCTTCAGAAAAGTGTATAAAGGTTAATATTAGTTCAAAACCCTAGACAACAGAAACTATTCTATTGATACTGAACCCGCGTGTACTCATCGATAAAATATCTCGACATATATATATATTAAGTATATATATATATATATATATTAATAATATATATATATATATATATTATATATATATATATATAATATAATATTATATATATATGATATATATAATATATTATATATTGTATATATATTAATATATATATAATTACTATATAATATAAAGTTCACACCTCACGGCATAAACCCCTATCAGGGAGCGGGAAACTTCTCTTAGGCAATTTCTACAGGATCCGGGACTAGGATCGAACCCGGGCCCCTTGCCTGGTGACTCTGTGACTCTACGATTCCAGCCACGTAGCGGCAAATATATATGTATTATTATATATATATAAGTATTATATTATATATATATATATATATATATAATATATATATACTATATAACTATTATTATATATGTATTTATAATAATACTATCATATAATATATATATATATACTTATATATATATTATATTATTATACTATATTTATATATATATATATATATATATATATATATATATATATATATATATTATATATATATATATATATATATATATTTATATATATAGAATATATATATATATTATAGTAGTATTAGTATATATAGTATATAGAGGTAATATATATAAATAGTAGGTATATAGGTATACTGTATTGTATCATATTATGTATAGTATAATATATATATATATTAGTATATATATTTATATATATATATAGTATATATATTATATATATATTATATATATATATATTATAATAATTATATATATATAGTAATATTATATATATATATTATATTATATATATATAATATATATATATATATAATAGTTATTAATAAATATATATATATATATATATATGTACCAGGGGCGCCATGATCGTAGGAGAACTTTGAGAGTACTAGTCTCGCCTAGGGGCGGCTGCGATGGCTGCTCAACGTATAACGAGAAAAGTGAGAAACAGCCCGATCGCCGTAAGATCAGAGCGCGCCATGGAGCGATGGGAGCTGAAAGTATATATGATAACTTATATATGAAGATATACTAGATAATAATAATAGTATATATGAAGTATAAGATAATAATAATAGTGTATGTAGAGATATATGAGATAAGAATAGTAAGTTGATATTAATATTAATAACTAATATTAAGATATAATATGAATACTATATAGTAATAGTGTATTGAGGGTGAAAAAGAGATAATTTATTCCAACAGCGTAATGTATGCTTGTCGTTGTATGTATGCGAGGCGAACCCACGAACAAGTAGGTATAGATGGTTGGAGAGCCCCTCAAACCACTTAGATTTATACCCTTAGAGATAGCTTATGCATGACCTCGTAGAAATCGATGCATTATTAGACAATCCAGTTACCCCATTATCTGTGGAGAGTAAAAGTCGTAGTATTTATTATTATATAATTATAACATATAGTATATAACGGATAGATTACCATAATTATATTATATAAGTAGGTATAGAGATAGTTTAGTATATGAGTATATAAGCTAATTATAGAGTGATAGAGAGGAGACGAATATATAATATATAAATATATCTATATACTACTATTATGATAGAGAGAGAGAGAGATATTAATAGATATATAATTATTATAAATATATAGATATTATATATTAGATAGCATATATAGAAGATAATGGTAATTGCTATTACATTATTTAATATATAGATTATATACTAGAATAGTATAATGTATATATAATTAATATATATAAATATAGTTATATAATTACACTAATTCATACCTCACACCTAACACGCCCTGTATATATAATTTATATACTATAATATATATTAAGTATAAAATTATGCAATGAGGCGTTAACATGCACCGGAAAACAGAAATAGTATATAGTTAGATAAAGAAATTAGTAACTATATATTACTCAAATACATCCGTCACCCTTTATATATACTCATATTTAGTAAACATATTTCGCATTATCATAAAAATATCTATCACTTTAGAGCTTCATCGACTTACACTGACTATTCAAATCATTAGTATATATTATAGCATATACTCGCATATATAGAGTTATACCCTGTAACACAGGATGGGCCACAATACTATATACCATTCCCTCACCGTCAATAAGAATAAAACCTACCATTTCACTCCTATTATATACTCAGACACTAGTGCATATACACATGGCAGTATCGATATCATATATATTCATAACAGCACAAGAACGTATATATACAACTGTATTTATACAAAATATGTACCATTCATTCAATGAACACCTTAATTCATTTCAATAAGATATTTCATTCATTACAAGGGGACTTAATACTCATATTAATGAATATTATTCAAGTCATGTAATAACGCTAATAACAAGAAATTTTCTTACTTACAAGAAATTTAATCTTTCTTACAAGAATATACACTCTTCATCATAAAACTTTGGTCTTTAACATATATATTTTCATACCTTCTATATTATTATAAAAGATTATTATATACAACTATATTTTTAAGAATCGGATATAATCATAATTACTTTTATTCATTACATATATTTTTTCCAGTACTAGATTTTACATTCAAAATTGCATCTATTCTACTCTGAAAATTAGACGTAATAACGAGTACTTAATAATTATTTATAAACATTCCTAATAAAATTATTTACCAAAAACCTCTATCTAAACCTCTACATGGCACTGCATATACTTGTGGACGAGAGCTCAGGCCATATATTGTTGCCTTAGCTAAATATATCATTATGAACGCCGTTTCACTCAACATATAGATTAATCAATAATAATAATATAAAGTAAAAAATAAGATATTTTACTTATATTTCAATAAATATTACAAAATTAATTAAACACGGATAAAAGATTTAATGCTTCTAAGAAATAATTTATACAAGATAATCCGCAATACAATTTTATAATTGCGCGCGAGCTGATGCGGAGCCGATCGGTAGATATTTCAAAATCTGATTGCGGTATGCGTATGCGATGCAGATTTATTCGCATGCGTTATCCACATACATCACAATAAAATATATATATTACTAAATGAATAAAATAGTGGTAAGTGATGCAGGAATGTATGTATGACTCCCTGTATTAATTTGTAATGGGTGGGTTAGTGAAAATAATAGAGGTGGTGCAAGACGTGTTAGAATGAGGGAATAGAAGAGAGTGGAAGTGCCCTGCTTACCTAGCGGATGATTCGCTTTTGTAGTGAAACTGAAGAAGTTGAGGATTGACGTAGAGAGTGTTTCAGGGTGTGTAGAAGAAGGTTTTGAAAGTAAATGTAAATAACAGTAAGGCTACGTATGATGAGGACAGTTCGCTGATGAAGTCATGTTTGATGTCAGCAACTGATCAAGTATCTGAGTTTAAATATTAGATATATGTTGGATGAAAATAACGGATGATGCCAAAATATAAGGAAGTTGTTGTGTAGGAAGTACAGCGTAATGTAAATTTTTGGTAGATGTAAACAAGACTAAGTCTTGAGTGCTAGAGTTTTTGTATGGTTTGTGGGCTTTGCCCAGGTGAGTGAAACGAGATACCACAGTGGATGTCCGTCGCGATGATGAACTCTAGGGTGGATTTTCTAAATGCAACAAAGTCCTCACTTGGGCATAAAGGACAGTACAGAAGACTTTCTTTTCGAACTGCTCATGGCTTCTACTATTTTTTTTCCCGTTGTATCTACACATCTCAACCACTCTGGATAGGAGAAAATGGTTAAAATCACATTATATAATATATATATAATATATAATAAATATATATAATATATAATATATATATATATCTATATATATATAATATATATATATATAATATATATATATATATATATATATATATATATAATATAATATAGTGTGTTGTGTGTGTGTGTGTGTGTTTCAAAATGGATAAAACTAAAGAAATCATTATGATCCGAGGGAAAAAATCAGAAATAAGAGATTTATTTATTTTAAACTAACAATTTTTAAGTTTCATAAAGTCGATTTTTGTACTTTTTATTATGTCATCAATAAATTTGTCATTTCTTTCAAAAATTATTTATCTATAGTATTAAGGTTTATTGAAACTATATACTTAAAATACAATATTCATTTATGGGTAGATATATGCCACAGCAGGTGTGGCGGAGGCTAATGGAAGACGTGCTATGCGCTAACACCGCCCGCCGAATAATAGGTGATACGCTGGGCGCTAGCCGGATGACTGCTCGGGCTAGAGATATACTGCGGCGGGGCATGGCAGGACGCACGAATAAAAAATCAATTAGAAAAATAAAATCAATTAATTTTTTACGTGATTTTAATAGAATAATAATAAAATTATACAGAATTGAATTTTTTTAGGAATTTTATTTATATATATTATTGAGTATATTTATATTTTTTTATGATTATGATATTAAATATTTTGATTATTTTTTTGTATATAATATAATTATGAGTATTATTATAAATACAATAGAATAAAAAATAAAATAAAACATAATAATATATGAATTATGAAGTTTTTATTAATATATATTATTATCAATATTTTCAACAACATTGGCATATTGATGTAAACCGTGTAAGTCTGTAACATTCATGTTAGTTGCTGTTTATCATTGATATTCAAATTGTAAGATTTTGAACCCAGAGAGAATGGCGTAATCAGTTAAATAATTGAAATTAAAATGAATAAAATCCCAGAAATCGAGCGAAGGAAATGTATTAGGATGAGGAACAGGAAACTGTTAGTGTGATTATGAATTAATTGAAGAAGCGAGTCGTATGTAAGTGAGAAATAAGTGTGAGGTAAGAAGACCGCCAAGTATAAAGTCCTCTGCGAAAAATGCAAGACTACCATTTTTCAAACCTACCTTATATTAGATATACAATTGACATAGGATATAATACATGACATAAGAGACAGGGCTGCCATGGATAGAAGCAAATACGTAGGAGATTTAGATTTTTGTCTTTATTGAGATAGCATAAATAGGCGTAGAGTTCTCATAGAAGGCCCTCAATTGCTTGAGTCATTCCTCATAAATCATTATTTCATATCATTATTAATTATTAGGTTGACTGGGGACCATTCTTAGAGAGGGGCCAATGTAGCTTCTTAATATATTAATTTTGTACTTTTCGTTGACTGACTGGAACAGTCTAAAAAAGACCATGCGTCTTAAGTTCTTGTGTATTATATTATCTTATTTTTTGAGTTGAAAATGGGACTTACATCTAAGAGGGGGGCAATGCAGAGGCTTATACATGATACATCATATATATGAGATTCCTTTTAGTTATTGAATATTATTTGGGTATGCTTGGACAGTCTAATAGATCTAGGCGCCATTTGCGAGGTAGTAAGATCTTAGTATTACAGTAATAATTACTTTCTTATTTAATTTATTGACTCGTTTGCTTATTGAGTTGACTGGGACATTTCTAGAGGGGCCAATGCGGCTTTCTTATTATAATTTGTTATTGTTGACTGGGACAGTCTCAAAAAGGACCATGCGGCTCTTTAAGTATTATTTGTTGATATTTTATTTGAGTGACTGAGGACATTTCTAGAGGCGTCAATGCGTGGCCAATGCTGAAAACAATTGTAAATTTTAATTAGTATAAGTTATTGAATATTATGGGATGGACTGGACAGTCTATAGATACTAGGCTTATTATGCTGCATTCTTAAGTATTTATTCTTATTTTTATTTATTTAAGATGATTTAAATGTAATTTAAATATAATTACTAATATAAATTAAATGTAATAATTAATGGAAAACTAGAGATAGTAATAATTAAAGAT
>JABUQX010122507.1:7500-36293 GCA_015478945.1 Trachelipus rathkii | reverse complement strand
AGCGCACTCTAACGACTGTATTCCCTTCATATCCATCCATAAGAATATTTAAACTACACCCATCTGCACAGACACCTTGCTAGCTCGATTC
Source organism: Trachelipus rathkii (assembly GCA_015478945.1). NCBI lineage: Eukaryota > Metazoa > Arthropoda > Malacostraca > Isopoda > Trachelipodidae > Trachelipus > Trachelipus rathkii. The sequence continues at coordinate 36,202 of JABUQX010122507.1, read as the reverse complement.
ACAAGTTTAATCACTAATTTAGTTTACAACAAACTTTATAACTACATTCTCTGTTACATTCTTCATATTTCAATCCAACACATATCAACTATCGCTGCTAATAACCTGAGCTCGATACTACCGGACGCACTTGATTCACCAATGTCTACCAATCTAAGCATAACTTCACGACGACGGACTCTCCTAACATCGATAATAAACTTATAATGTTTCTTTTGATGGTGAATCTGTTAGAGAGTTTGAGAGGAATGTAGAGGGGTTTGCCAGAGTGTGCTTAAAAGAGGCGTTTGTAAGTTAAGAATCAGCATTATCACGTTTACTTTCAGCGCCTCCCCTTTGACATTACAACTGCCAAAACCCCGTCTACCGAATCTCTCCTAAACTCTCTTCAGAATTCACCATCCAAAAAAAAACAATTCCATCCTCATATAATAAAGGCAGAGTACTCCACTCTCTTCTTCTCCATCGAGTATCTACACTCCTTCCCCTGCCACACCCCACCTTTAAATTCTTTTCATACTCATCCCGTATAGCAAATTAATTGGATCGTCATTACCCCAATTTATTGAGCACGACGACCACATATTATCTGCTTACTTGTAACTTATAATGTATCTAAAAATATGAATAAAAGGAATTATTAGTAGAAAAGTCAAGTTTCTTTTTATATAATAAAACCCAGTGAATAAAAATATAAGAAAAATAAGTAAGACGAACCTTGGAATACAAATCTGGAAATACATAAAAATCATGCTTTACATATATGATATCCTATATATAGGTATATAAATATTATATATATTATATACTATTTATATTATACGGATATAATATATTATATTATAGATATATACTATATGGTATTCTATTCTTATAATATATCATTAGATATTATATATATATAATTATATTATATATATATTTCTTATATTCTTATATATATATTATATATTATATATATATAATTCTATATGATTATATATATATATATATAATATCTATATATATATTTATATATATATATATCATATATTTATAATATATTATATATATGATATAGTGATGTATATATATATATATATATATATTATATAATTATATATAATTATTATATAATATATATATTAATATATATATATACTAATATATATTATCTGTTATATATATATAATATTATAAATATATATATATTTAATACTATATATATTTTATATATAGTATATACATATATATATATTAATATATATATATATATATAACGGCTACTTTATATATACGTACTATAATTATATACTGTTATGATATTATATATATATCATATATATATATATCATTATATATATACTATATTATATATATAATAGTATATATATATTGTAGTACTATAATATTCATATTATGATGGGACGGATTATGGAAATTTTGCCGATGACGATGACGATGACGATGACATTAATTGAAAAAACTATTTTTAAAATTTCTTTACTTTTCTCTCTCTCTCTCTCTCTTCTCCTCTCTCCTCCTCTCTCTTCTCTCTCTCTCCTATCTCTCTCTCTCTCTCTCTCTCTCTTCTCTCTCTTCTCTCTCTCTCTCTCTCTCTCTCTTCTCTCTCTCTCTACTATATATATATATATATATATATACTATATATATATTATTAATATATATAGATTATATTATATATATATATAATATATATATTGTATAAAATGTATGGAATTTTAAATATCTGTCGAAAATATTTAAATCTATATTTGCATTGTATATATTATATATTATATATATATATATATATAATCATATATATATATATATATATATATATAGCTATATATATATATATCATAAGGCTGTAGACAGGGTCAGGGGTTAAACCTCCCCGAAATTACTTATCTTTAGCGACAAAATTTTTATTCCTTAACCAGTTCTTATAATTAACTAATAATAATAATAATAATAATAATAATAATAATAATATATAATAATTAATAATAATAATAATAATATATATATTAATAATAATAATAATGATAATATATAATTAATATAATAATAATAATAATAATAATATAATTAATCAATGAAAATGAAAAGTATTATTAATGGAAATGAGGAAAAATATTTGTGGTCCGAAACGATTTCTTAGGTCAAGTGGCTGTTCCTCATTACAATGTTATACAATATTTAAGGACCGGGACGTAAATGTAAGGTTTTCCAGTTTGCAGAGAGATTAGCAAATTGGCTACTCAGTACCAGGAATAATGAGGATCGTATAAAGATTTAAAAAGATAAGGAGGGAGCTGTAATCGTTGATGGGATGGGCAGGTTCATTTTCTTCTTCACCTAAATCTTTCTTTCCTCATTCATTCCTTCTAAACTAAATCTTTCTTTCCTCATAATCCATGTTTCGATCGTGCTTGTTCTCTGGCCATTCAGCTTGAACAGTTGCCTATCGGGTTGGAGAAATTCTCGTTTTCTTGCCGTATCACTCTCGCTAATTTTCATTCAGCTAGAATGTTGCAGGGATACTCTTCGACGAGCAAAGCGGGCTTTCATCAAAGGAAGTGCGCTTAACCTCCTTGGTTCTTCTACTGACAAATCTTTATGGCCTCTTGCCAACTGTAAATCTGCCTTTCCTCTCTTATTCGATCTGATCATTGTGTTGCTAAATCTCCAACTGAAAAGGCTAATCTCTTCGGCCCCTCACTTAACTATATTCTCTATTGTCTCAATTAACTAGGCACTTTTCTTCCAGCTGTGGAGCTCTCACTATGTCCAACCGATTCGAAAAAAAAGGACAGCGCTTGATCTGTCTAACTATTCGCCGCCATAATAGCATCTCAATTGTATTCTATCTAAGATCTTTTTGAAACACCCTTCTCAGCTCACTTCTTAGGATAATCTGGGAAGCTCATTTCCGATCGCAGTACGGGCTCTCGTTGCGACGAGTTATGGCGAATACATTCCTATTATCTAACCGATTTTGGATTTTTCGCTATTAGGAAACTTACGGGGGACTTGACGTGGTGGCGCTTGACATATCCAAGCATTCTTGACCGAGGTATGGCACGAAGTCAGCTGCCTCTCATCTCCCTCCTTTGGGTCTTCCTCCTTCTTTTGTATACGTATGTCTAGCTTTCTATTCAAATCGCTCAATAATCGGCTGTTGTTGATGGGGCCGACTTCTTCTTTCTGTCAATAGTGTGTTCCTCAGGGTTCTGTCCATTATCTCCTACTTTATTCCTTATTTTCATTAATGATCTTCATCACCCTGCACTCTAACTCTATCCACTCGTATTCCGGTGATTCGACCCTTCATTTCTTAACTCACATTCAATTCTATACTTGAATTGCCTCTCTTCTTAATCTTTCCGATTCTATTCTCGCTGATGGATAGAAATAACTTTGTGAAATTCAATTCTAAAAATCTCCTTCTAAGAAATACCTTCTAACTTTCCTATCTCTTTCAACGGGATTCTGTCGTCTCTCCTGTTTGACAATGATAAACATCCTTGCTTGGACTACTTAACAATGAACAAAAAACACTGTCTTGCGAAACCTGCACATCACGACAGTTGCGTAGGGCGCCTTCAAAGAACTGGAAAGTTCCTGTTTAGATTGTGAGATTTCCTCTTTTCTCAGTTGCTCCAGCTATCAGGGTTCCTCATTCGCCCATGGTATGATAGTACTGCTCGTCATATCGGGGGGGGCTCTGGTTTCAAACGGCTTCTGGACAGGGTCGAGTCAACGGCAAAAAGGCTTATAAACTGTTCTGTATTTTCCATATTTCAACTTGACCTCGTATCTCCTATGCATTCAGCGATGTTGGTGCTTGTACTCGTCCGTATTCGTGTGAGGTACCGCACGGCAACTACTCGAGTCATGCGCACTTCTTATCACTCGACGGCCACCACCTTTACCGGACGTCTTTCGTAGCACAAGGGGTTTGCTGTATCTGCGCCCACGAGTATTGTGTGACATGGATAATAGACTCCAGGCTAGTTTGCTGCAGTGCTTCCTTTTTTCACCTCTGTTCTGTGGAATCTCTTCCATCTTCTGTATTTCCTACTGAATTTAATCTCTCACCTTTAAGCCTGCGTCTGTGCTCATAGGCGTAATTTGCGCCTAGAGGGTGATCTTTTGAGAGTACTACACCCTCCTATGAAAGGGCTCTGCCCGGGTCTGAATTTGATGGGGGTATGTGGCAAACGTCAAAAAAAATCCTTGAATGGGCAGCTATGTGGCAATGAACTGAATCTCCTATGCCCCCCACTCCAAAACATCATTCAGATTATCCCAGAAATCCTTACTTCTTCAACATTACCCTAGATGATCACTATGTTCCCGCAACCACATAAATTTTACCTTTTCAAACTTAAGATTTCATACCATTAGAATTCTAGTACTGACACACAAAAGCTAACAAGCTCTCTAGCCACATTCACTCATCAGAATTTGCAAAATCCTTCTAATCCTCCTCTCATTCCTTTCCACAACAACACAAACACATTTCACACCACACACCATTTTCCACCGTTTCCGTTCATCTTGTTCCCGAGTCACGCGGCAAGATCAAATTGCTCTGTGCTCTAAAATACAATCCATCACACTCTCTCTCATCATCTCTCAGCATTTATTCCTCTGACATTTCATATACAGATACGATCATACATTTTCGCCGCAACATAAAGGGTGTTTACTTGCGTCACGACCTTCTCCGAGGCATTGCTAATCAGCATTCCTGGCAAAGAGATAAGTGGTAGTAGGCAGCCCACCTAACTACCACCGTCCCTTCGTCGCCTTCTACGCCACGCAGGACATATTTGTGGGCAATTTTTTCTCCCTAAACGTATGGATATAAGGGATAGGGATGCTGCTTAAGATCTTCTTCTTCTTATTATTAATTATTATTATTATATTATTAGTATATCTTTTCTATTTAGCGTTTTCTCTATTCTCTATCTTTTATTCTTATTCTTATCTCATATTCTATATCTTTATGATTATTATTATTATATATTATTATTATATTATTATTATTATTATTATTATTATTATATTATTTATTATTATTTATATTATTATTATTATTATTATTATTCATTAATTGAGTTTTAATATTATTCAAAATTCTTAGTATTTGTTTAATCGGCAAAATAATCGGCGAAAATTGCCGGATGCGATGGCATTGAAAAAAAAGATGCCGATTTTTGCTGATACGATGGAACGATGACGACCTTAATCGTCCATCACTGAATATTAGTCATATTAGAACGATAATATCTATACTATATATACTATTATATTATATATATAATATATATTATATATACAAGATAATATATATATAATATATATATTATATATTATTATATAATATATACTATATCATATATATATTACCCTCTAACTATATCTATATATACTATACTCCTTATCTATATATACCTATCGTATACTACTATATTAATATATTATATATAATAGCAGATTCGCATAGCATGTTTAGCAGTTTGAGAGACATCTTTGTAATCAGTAAAGGTATCGCAGTTATTGGATGGAAAAAGTGAACCAAACACATGAATAGAATTTCATTCTCCGTCAAAAGTTTGATATGTATATATATATATTATATAATATCTATTATACTATACTATATATATTATAATACTCATACTACTTATATACTATATATATACTATGCATTATATGATATACTATTATACTATAGTATATATATATATATCTATGATAATATATATACCAGTGCACAAAATTGCCGCTTGGCACTTTCACGCTGCATAGATTGTCTGTCTTGGCGCGCCCCTCAATGGCTCAATATGAGACGCGAGTCTAAGCCAAAATCAGAAGCTTAAGATATTTAAACTGGATATAAAAATCTATTGTAACTGGTCCCCTAAGAACGGCCTAAAAGTTGTTGCTTACCTGCAACTCGAGGACTTCGGAAAAACCCGACGGCATCGAGTTAGGCTCCTTGAGATTGCCAAAGCTCCAGTATGCCAAGGTATAACTCTGTCATCGGCACAAAGGTTATAAAATAAATGGAGTCAAAGCTGTGGGAAAAGACTAAATTGATCTTTAACAGTTCTATTAAACATCTACCCTGAATAGCCTCTGCACCCAAACCCAAAACCATAACTTGTGTAACATTCGTCACGAAATTCGACGTAAGACATCTCATTAACTAAAAAAACACATAAGCCAGCTGCCAGTTCGGTTTTCTCGCAAAACCTATCTTATTAATTCTACGTTGCACATGGTGACTCTCTTAATGCAGGGCCGTACATTAAGAGATCAGACCAGTATACTATACAATATAATATATATACTATATTTACTTATATATATATATATATAGTTATATATTTATATATATTATTATATATATATATATTATTATATATATACAGTTATAATATATATAAGTTATATATATATAATATATTATATATAATACTTATATATATATATATATATATATATATATATATAAATTATATATATTATTATAATTAAAAAAATATAATAATATATATGAAAAAAAAAATATAATATAAAATAAATTACAATACAAATAAAAAAATAAATAACAAAAACAAAAAAAAAAAAACAAAACAAATATATATATATAATAAAAATAACTCAATATATACAAAATACAACTACTAACAAAATATATAAATAGTAAATAATAAATAAATAACTAATATATAAACAAAATAAAAATATAAAAATATATATAAAAAAAAATATAATAACACCACCACATAACTATAAAATATAAATAAGTATATAGTATATATTGGGTTGATGCCAAGACTTCGCTCTTGGTCCCTCTTAATTAATCTTAATGACTGGCCCTATCAATCATGACGGTTTCAATGAGAGATGCGATCCAAAGTTATTTCTTTATTTAAATCAGTGATCGAGATTTACAGGAAATGTCTTTACACAATGAAATAATAGGTAATGTTAAGCAGCCTTCTAAATGCGATACGAGCAATGACAATAATAATCACGTACTCACTACTATAATTACTCAATTCGGCACCTGACCCCTTAATCGTCAAGCGCTAACCCCTCTCGACTGCAGCGAAGAGTGCCCTAACAAAAAGACCATCGACGGCAGCGCGTACGCCTCTGGAATGCCATCGGCCCTCCGCCCGTCTCCCTCCTCACTCTTTAGCCTCCTCCCAATGAGGGGAGCGGAGCTATAACTAACCCTTATTGTTACAACTACGACTTATCAGAGAGGCACCAGGATCTGACGAGGTGTTACACATCGAGCTTGGCCAAAGTAGTTCTCACAAGGCATGTGTCACTGTTGTGTCATTGCATGCCATTAATGACTCTACATAATTGCCCTTCTATCATGGGATTTTTTGCCCCATGCCGTTTGTGCCGGTGCACCTCTGTTCGTTGACCAGGAGCATTGATTCAAAATCTGAAGTGAGGCTCGCAGATTTTTGAACTATATAGTTCAGAGGGTTCCTATGAACACATCCTATAATATTGTTTACATGAACTACTATAGCTAGAAGTCGAACTCAGAGCGCAATAGTGGTGAAATAACCACTCTGGAGACGCGAGGAAAGAACTACAATAGATCGAGATAAAAATACATATAGCCAATATTCTTCTGTACTCGTATTAATTCTCCACTATCTCGTCTTTAACCTCTTATTTTTCCAAGAGATATCACATTCTGTTTTCTTCATTTCCCTTCCTCCTGTTGTCCTTCTCCATTCCGAGCTTTTATTCTTTCGGACTGGAGGCTTGATTACTGGTCGTACACAGCATTTCTACTCCATTTCCTCCCGCTAGACCTTCTCTACTACGCCATTATATCTGTCCTTTATTATACTGAGCCAATGCTGGCCTTCGGTTAAGTTTTTGCACCACCGATAGGGGCCCGTGATACTCGTGCCTGAGAGCTTCGACAATCTATCATTGTTGGAGTCTTCACACAGTAGAAACTCTGAGATCTCTTCTCAAATCTTCTGGCACCAAGAATATGTTTCGATTTCGTAAATTAGTTTTTTGGGCTAATGGTTTTGCCATCAGTTCTGTTAGCTTGCAATGTACGTATCGCTTATGATTATCTTGGTCCACTGGAGGCAGCTTGTGCTGATAAGACCCTGTCAGTTAGTTGCATGTTTTTGCCATTAGCACTAGCCCTTAAACTGGGGTAGATACCCCCCTCAGAGAATGGGCGGCCGAAGCCCTCGGGTGCGAATCAAACAAACGGCTCCGAGGACGCTCATAACCAATCTTGTGTTCTCATAGGCTTGGGCTTGGCAACATCCGTCTCGCACTAGACTGCTTTACGATAATTTTCACTTGACCATTTCTATCTTTCCCTTGCTTTGAACACACTCTCATGTACTGGTTGTCTTTGGAGTGGCACGCATCCGCCAGTACCACACACTCTCAAATAAATGTGACGTAAGTTGGCCGTTATCTGAAAACAATGATCGGCTCGGGATATTCCCACCAGTGGGGCAATTAGCTGTTTATCAAGTCTGAACAATTGTTCTCCCTTTGAGGTCGTCCCTTAAGTGGAAAGCCCACACATCAGTTGAGCATAACGTCTCATAAGAGGTTAGGAGATTACCTTGTAGCCCGACAGGTAGGGCGCCCTTTAGAAATATCGGACTGGCATTACTTCAAAACTAGACTTATAGGAAACTTCCCTATATTTTCCTAACTGGATTGATTCCCTTGGCACCGAATTTTAGCACAGCCTGACATTGAGCACAGGCCTCTATCATCTCCTTAACTGTACGATGCATCTTCTCAAAATACGAAATCCGCTTTTAAGACGTTGAGACATTCGATAATCCCGAGTCTTGTCCGTGTAGGTCATCCTGCATTCTGAGGGTGAGCGATCTTGTGTGCTAGCGAATCGAATAAACACGAGGCACCAATTTAACTGACTATAGTCAACATACAAATGTCTTTTGTTTTTGAACGACAACAATTCATTGGTTTTAATGATCAAGAACTCCTTAGCTCTACCTTCTATAGCGTTTATAAAGGATGCGGTCATCTTTTGGTCTTTACTATCCTAAAAATAGTTAATGTTCTTTTTCCTGAATTCGTTTAATTTGAGTTCTCTTATATGAGCATTCATTGCAATCTCTAATGAGATTTATTTGATGTATTTAATGGTAAAATATCTTTTAATTCATCTACTTTTAATTCTTTTACTTCATTGTTAAATTTATCTAATTTCTTTTTCTCCAATTCTCTTCTTTCTTCTATGCTTAACCCACTCGATGCTACGTCTGGCATTTTCCCATGGGAGATATGCTCGGAATGTACGGTATGGTCATTTAAAGCCCATACCTTTTTTCCTTCTTCGCTATTTACGATCTGGTCACGTGCCACATTCCTGGTGGCTTCAGTGTAATTTCTCTTTAAACCAGGTGTCTCATAGTAATCAGGAGTATTTAAAGGTCTTATCACCTGATTCTTTGTTATTGTTTCTGCCTCGGCCTGATTGGTGTACTCGGTTGTGGTTGAGCCAATCACCGGGCTTGGGAGGCGTGGCTCCGTTAGCTCCTCCCTCTTTTTCAATACTTTGCAATATTCTGCTGCATTGATGGGGTTTTCGTCGACATTATCAATGCGGTTGATTATTAAATATTCACTTAATGGATTATTCTTCTTCGTGATTAACTCCCAAGAGATGTGATACGCCGACAAGAGGTTCAAACTTCTAATCTCTCGTAAGTTGTAATTCTTATCATCATTACTTTTGTTGCATCTGTTAATGATTTCACGAGATTGAGTTAATATTTTTATTGGTCTGTTAGACAATAAGTATCCATATTTTTTCAGGAGTTTCGTTAAAAGCACTAACAATTTTCCAACACCATCATATGTCTGTTCCGTGGCTGATAAAATGATACTGTAGAAGGCTATCGGAGCTCCTCCTTCTTCAGGTGTGGATAATATAACTGCTGCGGCGGCTGTATTGGTGGAGTGTATGATGATGTCGAAAGGGCTGGAGTGGCTGGGATAGGTTAATATATTTGCGTTTCTGACGGCTTCTTTACTGTCTTTAAAAGCTTTTTCTCCTGAAGGGTCCCACGTGATTTTTCGGTTCCCATACGGCTTTCCCTTCAGATAATGATAGAGGGGCGCAGTAACATTTGAGAACATCACTACAGTAGAACGGTAGAACCCTATCTTCCCGAGATAACTTCTTAATTCCTTTATAGTTTTGGGTTTTGGTGTGTCTATTATCTCCTTGATTTTATCCTCATTCGGCCTAATCCCCACCTTATCTATTGTATAGCCGAGGTAGTCAATTTCACTTTTTGCTATCTGACATATTTACTTAAGTTAATACTGATGTGAAAGTATTGTAATCTTTTCAGCACCCTTTCAAGGAGGATCAGGTGTTCTTCTTCAGTCTCTGAGTGTATAAGGATATCATCCATGTATGCGTGTACGTTCGGGATCCCCTGTAAGAGGGTATCAATGAAAGCCTGAAAGATGAACGGGGAGGAGACATAGCCCATGGGCAAACATTGATACGAAAAAGAACCCAAGTTTGATGTTATTGTGAAGTATTTTATGCAATCTGTATGGAGTGGTATGGAGTAGTACGATTGAGTTAGGTCCAGCTTACTGAAGAGGCAACTTCCTTTCAGAGTAAACATTGCATCTGTCAGGTGTGGTAAGCCATATGTTGCGACCTCCACCCTCTTATTAAGTTCTTTGAAGTCAGATATAAGTCTCACGCGCCCTCCAGTCTTTTCTAGAACGCTGACGGGGAAGGATCATGGGGAGTTGGATCGTTTTAGCACTCCTGTGGCCACAAGATTGTCAAATTCTGCCCTGGTTTGTGAGCAAAGTTTGTGGGAATTTCCAGATCTGAGAAGATGGTCCCCTAACATCTCACTTTAAGGTAGTATTCTAGTCGATTAATACCTGTTCCGATGAAGCGGTTTCTTCGGTCAGTAGTACTTGACCCCCCCATCTATCAAACGCTTGTCATTCTTTGATTTTATTTTTTCATATGTCTCAAATTCATCCCATATCTGCATCTTTATTTTATATGATTGATTTTCCGCAGATTATGGGGTTCAAAAATAAACCTCTTATATCGCGATAAAATTCATTAAAAGATGAGACAGAAGGACACGTGCAAAATATATAGATAGTAGTAAATGCTAGAGAAGAAGAAAGAGTTTCAATACATAATTAATATTATAAATTGTAAATTTTCTTTAAATTTAATCAATATACGCAAAAATAAAAAAAATTAAATAAAAAAACATTCTTACATTGAAAATTCTGAAAAATGATATAAACCTATAATGTCTAGTGGTACTAGTACTATAAAATGTCTCACATTACTTTCCTACCAAGACCTTAAAGTCTATTTCTATATGGGTTTTTTACATCATAAATGCTATTTTTAGGATTATTTGCCGCATATAGAAATCAACAGCGCGGCTGTGATCAGCACGAACCGCCTTTGCAAATGTTTTTGCAAGGAACCGATCGATTAAAGTAATTTACTCCATTAATACAATCATAAACCTGGTAAGAGATTAAGTCGTCGATTTTACCGACTTGCTCGTTCACCGCCACATCGGCTGCAACTTGTTTACTGGTCACCCACAGCTATCTAACAGCACTTTGGATTGGGGTTAACAACTATCTGTTTTATCACTTCCACCGACCTGCTATACCGTTCATAAACTTATGATGAGTAATTTAATGTGAAAAATTATATACCTGCATGCAGAGTGCGTCCTAGTTGTTACAATATTGACTCATTAGCTTTTACCATAACACTTCAAGAAGAAGAAACATTTAGACAATATTTTTATTGATTTAAAACGTTTTCAGATTTGCAATACTTACACCTGTGGCTCATTGTCTATATTTAATATGGGGCGCAGGGCTGCCCCCCTTACAAATGACGTTAATAGTTCATACACAATTTTATCATTTATTTTTATCACAATTCAACTTGAGTACTGTCATATTTTGCACATATTTAAATTTTCAGATAAAGAAGAAATTTCGATACATCGTTGTTCGAGGGCTCTAGGAAAGCCCTGTTCTTTTTTATCAGTAAGGAGGATTGCTCTTCTTTCAATGTTATGCACTGTTCATTGTTTTTGAAGAAAAATAATTGTATTATTATTATTATTATATTATTATTAATATTATTATATTATTATTTAAAAAATTATTATTATTATATTATTATATTATATTTATTATTAGTATTATTTATTATTATTATTACTATTATTATTATATTATATATTAGATAGTAGTAGAGTAGTAGTAGAGTAGAGTAGTATAGTAGTAATAATAAAAGCAGTCTTTGTAGTAGTATTAATTTGATATTTTTTTTATTTGATTGTTATATTTTTGTTTTCAATGTAATTTTAATGATTTATATTGGCACTGTTGATTTATTAGAATTTATTTCAGGTTTTTATTTTTCAACTGGCGTTATGTGATGATTTTATAGATGAAAAGAAACTTTTCTTTAAAACCTAAATTCCCCGACTGCTGTATATGAGTGTGTGTGAGCAATCGGGATCTTTAGTTTTCCGCATTTTTGTGAGGTGGCCTTCTTACCATTATGATAATGGGTATAGAGGCAACTCCGCCCCTTTCCACGGTTAAGCAAAAGATATAATATTCTGGGAATGGTAATAACATAGATGCTTGCGCATTGATGAAAGTGGTATACCATTATCAGCTGAGCGCGGCTGGTCGAGACTTGGGCTCCTTCCGGCATGAGGCAGGGACGCTTGCCGGATGCATCGCCCTCCGCGTCTCCCCTCTCATTTTAGCCTCCCTCCCAATGGGGGAGGGGAGCTATAATAACCCTATTGTTACAATAGACTTATAGGAGAGGCACCAGATCTGACGAGGTGTACACATGAGATTGCAAAGATAGCTTCTCACAAAGCTGTTGTCACCTTGTGTTTCATGCATGCTTAATTACTTACATAATCTCTTAATCAGGATTTTTAGCCCATAATATATATATATAATAATAATATATAATATATAGATTATATTATATATATATATATATAATTTAATAGAATTATATTATATATATAATATTATATATAATATATTATAATATAATATATATATATATATTATAAATAATATATTATATATATATATATATATATATAATAATATATATATATAAGTTGCATTACAATTTTGATAAGTCAGAGAGTATTTGTTCAAATGAAAATGGAAAACTGGGCACATTGACGTAAAAAAAAAAAAAAAAAAAAAAAAAAAAAAAAAAAAAAAAATGATATTAGTATTTTAAAGAAAGAAGAAGAGTTAACCCCAAACCACAGAATTTCAATAGTTAAATTGGAAAATACCAACTAACGGAAACCTAACCTAACCTGGCCTAACCTTAGCCTGACCTAACCTAACCTAGTCTAACCTAACCTAACCTAACCTGAACTAACCTAACCTAACCTCAACCTAACGATTAACCTAACCTAAGCCTAACCTAACCTACCTAACCTACCTAACATCTAACTAACCTAACCTAAACCTACCTGACCTAACCCAACCTAACCTGGCTAACCTATCAACAAACTAAACCTTAAACAACCCTAACCTGAGCCTAACCTAACGGTGAGTTAAGACAAATAGAATAAGTAAACACTTACGGGGTCTCGCCATAAATTTTATTAAATTTGATTGTTGTCTTGTCATTCATATTAAGTTCTGTTTTACAATATTTAATAGAACTTTGCTCCTTACACCATGCGTAAATAAATCGAATCAAAGTTTTAAGTGGCAGAGTAGTACCCTCCAACGAAGTTCCTTTTCTAACAGAGTTCAAAGTGCGACATGTTTTTTTGCCACAGCGAAATATTCCAACCATTATTATAAGTTTAATATACATTAAATTATCACACTTACATTTCTTTTCCTTCGGAATGATATTAAATTTTGCAAGGAACTTAGTAGTATAGGTTATATCTGGAGCCCGCTTCTGGAATCCCTGGAATCCGTGGAATCCTGGAAGGTCCGGGGAACTGGAAACTGGAAAGAGAATTCCTAGAGAAATGAAAAAAGAAAATAAAAAAAAAAAAAAAAAAAAAAAAAAAAAAAAAATTATAATAAAATTAAAATAAAATTAGAATAATAAAAAAAAATAGAAATAAATAAATAGTAAATGTTTAATTAATGATTATTATACTATAACATATGGCGTTCATCACTGCCTCGCACCCACCGCACCGCACCGCACCGCCATTCGCACCGCTACTCCAACGTGAATGGTGTGGAGTTCCAAAATCTTGAAAATGGTAGTAGGAATTTTGAAAATTGCATAATGTATAGAAGGAAGTAGAAATCACGGAGTGCATAAGAGAAGAAGGAGGAGATGAGGAAGGAGGAACGAGGAAAGTGGAATATATGTGTTTGGAACCCGCCGGAGGGTGTTCCTAACTAAATAAAAGAAGTTTAACATGCACGGAGTGCTAAGAGAAGATGAGGCATGCAGGACAAGGAGAAAAGGAGTTAAGGAGGAAGGAGGAGATGGAGAAAGGAGACTGAGAAGGGAGACAGAGTTTGTACCGCACCAGTGCAGGAGCCCATATGGTACTGAAGTAAGCATTAGGTGAGCCTCAGGACTGGACAATTTCTATTTCAAATCCCGTTTGTCTTTTTATATCGTCAACTAAATAAATGTTGCTATTTTATTTTATAAGTTCATTTTATAAGTTATAAGTTCCATTCTTTATGTTTTTAATTTTTGTTTTCAAGTAAATTTTTTAATTACTTATTTGTTAAAACATTTTGTTTTTACTTAAAAAAAATTATTCTTTTATGTTATAACGTTAAAAAATTTGCATTTTACATTCCTTAAAGCCATATTGATTTTAAATCAGTAAATCAGTAAATCAGTTTAAAGCAGTAAATCGTAAGCAGTAAATCAGTAAAAATCAGTAAATCAGTGAAACAGTAAAATCATTTAATCAAACAACCTCCTGCCCATCCATGATCTATGATCATTGATCTATTGATCTTATTATTGTCATGTCATATTTCTATAACATAACCAAAAAACTTTTTATTTATGTTGTTTGTTTTCTTTAAACATTTGTTTTTACTAAAAAATTTATTCTTTTTTATGTTTATAACTTTAAAAAAATTTTGCATTTTTACATACCTTAAAAGCAGTAAATCGAGTAAATCAGTTAATTCAAACCACCCCACGTCTATCCTCCTACCCTTCCATGATCTATTGATCTTATTGATCTATTGATTCTATTGATCTCTTGATTCAAGTCATATTTTGTAGCAACATAACACAAAAACTTTATATTTTGTTTTGTTTCTTTAAAAATTTTTGTTTTTTACTAAAAAAAAATTTATTCTTTTATGTTTATAACTTAAAAAAAAATCTGCTAATTTGACAACCCTAAAAGCAGTAAATCCAGTAAATCAGTGAATCAAAAACCACCCACTCTATCCCTCCTACCCTTCGCATTGATCTATTGACTATGGAATCTAGTTGAAGTCTATTGATTCAAGTCATATTTTGTATAACAATAACACAAAAACTTTTATTTATTTTTGTTTGTTTTCTTTAAACATTTTTGTTTTTACTAAAAAAAAAAATTTATCTTTTATATAATGATAACTTAAAAAATTTGCATTTTTTACATACCCTAAAGCAGTAAATCAGTAAATCAGTTAATCAAACCACCCACTCTATCCTCCTACCCTTCCATGATCTATTGATCTATTGATCTATTGATCTATTGATCTATTGATTCAAGTCATATTTTGTATAACATAACACAAAAACTTTTATTTATTTTGTTTTGTTTTCTTTAAACATTTTGTTTTACTAAAAAAAATTATGTCTTTTCATGTTCATAACTTAAAATAATTTTGCGTTTTTACATGCCCTAAAGCAAGTAAATCAGTAAATCAGTTAATCAAACCACCCACTCTATCCTCCTACCCATTCGTGATCTATTGATCTATTGATTCATATCATATTTTGTATAACATAACATTAAAAATAAACTTCTTTGCTGTAAGCTGTGTTGTTGAAATTCGCGTTTGTTGTTGTATTTGTTGCATTTGTTGCAGTTGTTATGTTGTTGTTGTTGAAATGTTGTTGTTGTTGTTGTTGTTGTTGTTGTTGTTGTTGTTGTTGTTGTTGTTGTTGTTGTTGTTGTTGTTGTTGTTGTTAAATATATCAAACGTTCAAGTTAAATGAAAATATATTACCAACGCTTTTTTCAAACATTATCTTCTAAAATATTATGTTAATTGACATTAACATTGTAATATTGAAAAACTAAACAAAAAATATATCTCATCCAAGCCTAACTGACATACAGCATTCATTAACAATGGTAACTAAAATTAGAATTTTAACTTACCAGCAGAAGTCAAAGTAAAACAATCTCAATCTTTACTATACACGACCGCGACCAAAAAAATATTATTATTATTATTATTATTATTATTATTATTTATTATTATTATTATTATTATTATATTATTATTATTATATTTTTATATTATATTATTATTATTCCACATAGATCTCACAAAACCAATAACGCGTGCGATCACTTTGCCTGCAGTCCACAACTAAAACATTCGGTGGGTAAATTGCTCTCTACCAGACACCTAAACATTACGCAATTTAACCGCTTCAAGTAACCAATCAAGTAACTGTATTTGCAAAGCCATCACGGTCAGCCAGAAATTCGAGGAATGACTCATTAATCTTAAGATCTTTTTAACATGGAAGTGTAACGAGAATGATTACTTTCTCCCAATCTCTTTACCAATGAGAAGGTAACGAATTTATTACTTTTCTCCAATTCTTTGACACATGAGAAGGGTTAATAGATTTATTACTTTTCTCCCAATATCTTTGAACATGAGGAAGTAACAATTTATACTTTTCTCCCAATAATTTGACACATAGAAGGGTAATGAGATATTGACTTTGTCCTGCTTAACATCCGTTTTTATCTTAAACAGTATTTTATTATTTTATTATTATTATAATTATTACTATTATATATATATTATATATTATATTATTATTATATTATTATATATATTATTATTATTATTAATATTATTATATTATTATATTATTATTTATTATTTATTATACATATAATATGTATATGAACATAACAAAACAACATATCATCACACACACACGTCACACAACCACACACACACGACATTTCATATATCCAGGTTGATAATAAATAAGTAATAAAATAAATTATACATTTTATTATTCAGAATATTTTACATAGAAACATTAAACATGTACAATTTAAACATAGCATGGAATTTATAATATAATTAAATGGAGATTAAAGTTGCCCTTTAAACCATAGGATGGCTGTTCAAAGAATTTTTGATAAGAAAACCGCTTCATTCAGCTGATGCATTCATCTTGATCCCGGATACAATACTAACACCTCCATATTTTCCCGGCTGAAAAGTTGTAGTAGGAATACTATAGCATAACCCTCCTCTGTTACTCCCGTGTAAATGAGCATTAGGATTCTGTGATTCGTCTATTCGAGCTGCCTTTTTATGAGGCAGGTCATGGTTTCGTACATCATCTTCATCGACATTATCCAATTGTATTTCATTCATTGCTTTCACAGTAACATCATGGTTTTTGATATCATCATACAATGAATCACCGTGACCTATACTATTTTCAGAACTATGATCATACACCAACTTTAACATTTTTCAAAATTGATTAGTATCTTTTGTGATCTTTATTGATTAAGGCCTTGGCCTTACAATATTTTTTTGTCATTGCATCTTATATCTAACAGCATAAAGACTTGCCATACGACAAGGAATCACCGTAGGCCCCAGGACCATAATCTGCTATTTCATCTGTTAGTTCACCTAAAAAGTTTCCTGTTTCAGGAACTTCATCGTTTTCTCCAGCGATAAAAATACAAGAGTCTGTATCGCAGTACAATGCCCTTTGTTTGACTTTGTTAAGTAACTCGTATAATTTTATACGTGCATATGCAGTTGTAAATGAAGCAATAGGAATATTTGATAACAGTTGGACGAGTCGTTCGCTAGCATTTTTACAACGGTTCAAATATTACTCCCTATTGGAATAACCTAGGATTCAGATTATCCTTTGGTTTATTAGTTCCCATACTTTTTATCGCTAGTACATACTACATCTTTTCTTGTAGATTTTGTTGCCAATTTTCCCCAAAGAGAATAGACACAAATTTCAGATGAATCGCAGTTCCAGGATTTTCTTATATTGTTAATGTCAATCACACCTTCCTTTCTTGAAAAACGGATAAAACTCTTTAAGTTTTGCCTCGAAATCAGGATCATCCTCGTGAATATTATTTGGTAGACCTGAGGCCTCTGTCTTTATTGTTAGGAAGTGGTTATCACATATCCTTCAAATAAAAAATCCTTCTCTTCTCTTTGAACGACCAAACTTCAAATATTTTAATATTTCGTAACCCATCTCTATTGCCAATTGAATTTCAGGTGTTTTGATCACCTAAGGCCGTTCCATTCTCATCATGATTGCATTTGACTATAGCTTTAAAACACATTTTACACAGATGGGAAAATATAGTTTATTTTTGGTTCGTCACGAGAACAGGATGATTAAGTCTTGAGATGAAGAATCTTTATGTAACTGCGCCGAAATTAAGTTTTCATGCTCCATGCTTGAATGAATTCATTGTCTTTAACTTTATCACCTGATTAGTTTTTCTGGGGGACCACAAGGGTAATTTCATTCGCTTCGAACATTAAGGATAATGATGTATATCTAAATACATGTCTTCTTCCTTTAGTGAAGATATAATGTACGAAGGTTCAGTACGCCTCCAGCAATGAATCATAATTAAGCCTGTTGTTAAACAAAAACAGATTTACAAAGACGTGTGAATATATTCACTTAATGCTAATCGATGATTAATCTTCTGAATATTTATTCTTTGGCATTTTCCACTTCACATTCCCACCACACTATCTGACATAATACCGGCTTTTTATACCTACTTCTTGTTTCATGGTTAGATTGTAGCGATCCACAGCCGATACGCTATGCAGCGTACCTTTTCCTTTATTACAGCCTTTATGACCATGCCTGCACACCATGGATAAAAATGCTTTTTCACACCGTTCATATTATTCCAAAACCCGTCAGGTAAAGCCACTTTTCTTAATTTGAACCCTTGCTCTCCACCCGTTTGGTGCGTGCCTTATGTTTATATTGTTCAATTTTCCTGATACATAAGCCAGCGAATTGCTTCATAGGTGAAAGGTTTAGGGTTCTCTCGACCTAGAATAGTAATTTTTTCCTCAGCATAAACACATTTTTATAAAGTGTAAAACATAAAGATGCAATTGTTGTGTTGTTATCTAGACAGTCTATATCAAATTCTTTAATGAAACTGCCCCTAAACTTCTCAAAACATTTTCTTAGTATATTAACATCTTTTACACAATACTTTTCACATTCTTCAAAAATATTGTATTCTTTACCTATAAACTTATTATAGTGCTCTTCAAATGCTTGCTTTTCATCGAAGGAAATTTTTTCTATAGGAGTTGGAGAGTTGCATCCTGTTCTAATTAGAAGAGCGGAAATTTACTAACGTATAGGGAAAGAAAACCCTTGCATTTGACGTATTATGGCTGGAAACCATTCATCTTAGGAGGCTTTTCATGCACATGGTTAAATAATAATGTATCCCTTGACTGATTAGTTTCCAATTCTTCCATTATTATGATTTTATTGCCTCTTTTTATAGGGCTGTTGATAGATTTTGAACTTGGGTGGGTCAATAATGCTGCATATACTAACTGGTGATCAAATTTACCACCATTATGTGCTGTCACAATTACTTTTGATTTAGATATTTTACTTGAAAAGTTCATTAGAAAATCAATGAAATTTCCTACAGGGCCTTTTTCAGCATCCAATTTAAATGTTCTTGTTCTTGGACCGCAATGTGAACATACTTGCTCCCCTTCTTTATCGGTACATACATCACATATCATCTGGCTTACCATTAAATAAGGACTCAATTCTATTATTCTTCTTCCTTTATCATTCAAACCTTTTCCGCTGTATGTCTCGATATCATAGTAACATGTATTAAAAACCTCTGGATCAGTATCTTTCTTATCATTCCTTCTTCTATTTTTTCTTTTTCTTCATGTAACATATGGTATTCATCTTCTTTAGGCTCCGTATTTTTCTTTACATATATACCATATAAGCTTTTTTGCAGTCGTGTTTAAATACCATAGCGATAAGCCTTATTGGTTCAGACATAGGAACAAGATTTTTATTTTTCTTACACGTTTCATTATCTTGGTGTTTTTATAGCAATCGGAATTATAAAATTCACGATTACATACCATTACCACTCATGGGAAAAATACCCATCTGACTGAAATGCCTCACACTATCGTTCTAACATGTCTACATCCGTAATGTTCACAATTTAATTTATGGCTATATTATTACTGTTGAAAGTGTAGCAATAAGTGCAAAAGATTCCATTCATATATGCATTCTTTTTCTTGGTATTCTCAAAACATTAACTTTAATTGTCTCAGTTATAGCCATAGTAATGATAAGCTCCATCATGGCTATAATGTATAGATCGTCTCTGTCTCATTAGAGGATAAAAGTTATCTTACTCCATTACCATCAGACCAATTTTACGACTATACGGCATTTTGCGATTATTCTCGATTTTTTTCAAAGTTCAGTTACTATGAAAGAATCGTGTATATCCCATACCACATTCATAGCTAATGTTTTTGCAACTTTCTTGAATGTGTATATGAATGAATATGTTTAACCTCTACACATTCACGAGCTATTTTCCTAAAGAGGACAACAGCTTTGAAAGCACAACCTACAGCGCCTTCCTCTAGATGAACTTTACTAATGTAACGATGTTTGAAACTAAGATTTTGTAGCTCGAATGCATCAGTTTTACAGTCATTACCTTTTCCTTTTGCTATCATGAACACAGTAGCTACTACTTTGAATTTGGTAAAGGTTGCTTCACTGATTGGAATGAACCTTCCAAGCGTCTCATCATCTCTTTCCACAGCAAATATTGTCTAATATATCTCTATAACTGATGTTTACATAGTATTTCCTATCAGGAGACTGGTCATCACCGAACGTGAAATTCAAAGTAGTAGCTACTGTGTTCATGATAGCAAAAGGAAAAGGTAATGACTGTAAAACTGATGCATTCGAGCTACAAAATCTTAGTTTCAAACATCGTTATGAATATGTTTAACCTCTACACATTCACGAGCTATTTTCCTAAAGAACAACAGCTTTGAAAACATAACCTACAGCGCCTTCCTCTAGATGAACTTTACTAATGTAACGATGTTTGAAACTAAGATTTTGTAGCTCGAATGCATCAGTTTTACAGTCATTACCTTTTCCTTTTGCTATGAACACAGTAGCTACTACTTTGAATTTGGTAAAGGTTGCCTTGTCACCTGATTGGAATGAACCTTCCAAGCGTCTCATCATCTCTTTCACAGCAATATTGTCTAATATATCTCTTATAACTGATGTTTACATATATTCCTATCAGGAGACTGTCATCACCGAACGTGAATCAAGATGAGTAGCTTACTGTGTTCATGATACAAAAGGAAAGTAATGACTGTAAACTATGCATTTCGAGCTACAAAATCTTAGTTCAAACATCGTTACAATAGTAAAGTTCATCTAGAGGAAGCGCTGTAGGTTGGTGCCTGTTCAAAGCTGTTTGTCTCTTTAGGAAAATAGCTCGTGAATGTGTAGAGGTTAAACATATTCATTCATATACAATCGAGAAAGCTGCAAAAACATTAGCTAAAGAATGTG
This sequence comes from Trachelipus rathkii, assembly GCA_015478945.1. Classification (NCBI taxonomy): domain Eukaryota; kingdom Metazoa; phylum Arthropoda; class Malacostraca; order Isopoda; family Trachelipodidae; genus Trachelipus; species Trachelipus rathkii. The sequence continues at coordinate 14,238 of JABUQX010122507.1, read as the reverse complement.
GTATGGAATATACAGATTCTTTCATAGTAACTGACTTTGAAAAAATCGAGAATATCGAAAATGCCGTATAGTTCGTATTTGGTTCCTGATGTAATGGAGTAAAAGAACTTTATTAATCCCCTTCTAATTGAGAACAAGACGATTCCCTTATACATTATCAGGCCATTGATGGACAGTAATCATTACTATGCTAAACTAAGACAAGTTAAAGTTATGTTTTGAGAATACAAAGAAAAAGAATGTAATGAATGGCATCTTTTGCACTTATTGCTACACTTTCAAGTAGAATTAATATAGCAATAAAATTAGATGTTGAACATTACGGATGTAAGACAATGTCTAAACTATAAGTGTCGAGCTCATTCGAGTCACGATGTATTCTTCCATGAGTGTAATGAATGAACGTGAATTTTTAATTCCTGATTGCTATAAAAAAACCACCAAGATAATAACACGGAAGAAAATAAAAATTTTCTCTATGGCTGACCACAAATAGAAGGCGATCGCTATGTAGTTTTCAAACACACTGCACAAAAGCTTAATTGTTACTATATGTAAAGAAAAATACGAGCCTAAAGAAGATGAATACCATAATTTTACATGAGAAAAAGAAAAATAAGAAAGGATCGATTAAGAAAGATTACTGATCCAAGAGGTTTAGACATGTACATGATATCGAGACATACCAGGATGATAAAGGTTATGAGATAAAGAAGAAGAAATAATTAGAATGAAATCTATTCACTTGTAGCCAGAGATATGTGGATGTATTGTACCGATAAAGAAGAGCAAGTATGTTCACATTGCGCCAAGAACAAAAACATTTAAATTATGCTGAAAAAGGCCCTGTAGGAAATTTCATTGATTTTTTAATGAACTTTTCAAGTAAAATATCTAAATCAAAAGTAATTGTGACAGCACATAATGGTGGTAAATTTTCATCATTCGTATATGCAGCATTAACTTTGACCCACCCAAGTTCAAAATCTATTAGCAGCAGTCCTATAAAAAGAGGCAATAAAATCATATCAATGCACGAATGGAAACATAATTCTTCAGGAGTACATTATTAGTTACACCATATTGGGCACGTGAAAAGCTTCCTAAATGATGGGTGGCTGCGAAAAAACAATCCAAGGTTTCTTTTCCCTATACATTTAAATGAAAGCAACCTTGAATTATAAAGACTTATTCAGATAAGGAAATCTTGAAATAGAAAAAATGTAACAGATGAAAAGCAGCATTTGAATAGCACTAATAACAAGCTTTATAGGTAAAGAATACAATATTTTGGAAGATGTGGAAAATATTTGTGTATCAAGAATGTAATATACTAAAAAATGTGTGAAAGCTTAGGGCAGTTTCATTAAAGAATTTTATATAGATTCTAGATAATCAACACACAATTGCATTCTTTATGTTTTACACTTTAAAAAAATGTGTTTATGCTGAGGAAAAAATTACTATCTAGTACGAAGAACCCTTAAAACTTCACATATGAAGCAATCGCGGGCTATGTATCAGAAAAAATGGACGACAATATAAACATAAGCACGCACGCCAAACGGTGGAGAAAAAGGTTCAAAAGTTAAAACAAGTGGCTTTACCTGACGTTTGCATATATGAACGGTGTGAAAACAGCATTTTTATAACCATGTTGTGCATGGCATGGTATAAAGCTTAATAAAGGAAAAAAGTACGCTGCATAGCGTATCGCTGTGGAGATCGCTACAATTCTCACCATAAAACCAAGAAATAGGTATAAACACCACCACACGTTTTAAGTCATACGTGTGTGAGAATGTGAATGGAAAAATGCCGAAAACAGGATTAACTTCTTAAACATTCTACTCATACCGATAAAAATATAAGCATTAGTGAATATATTCAACGTCTTTATAATATGTTGTTAACAACAGGCTTCAAATGATGAGTTCTTGCTTGGAGGCCGTCGCTGACCTTCACATTACTATCCTCCAACTTAAAGGACCAGAGTCATGTTCTACGATTATTTTTAATTTATCCTTTTGTTCAAAAACGAATAAATTAACCTTGTCGTCCTGAGAAACTTTTAAGTAATAAAGTACCAGACATTAAACCACCTTAGGCTAGCCTTAGTAGAAGTATGGAGGTATTACTTTTGTTAAGGTTCTTCATCTTCAATGGACTTATACATCCCAGTCCTCGCTTAACGAAGGTAAAGTAAAACTAATATTTCCACTTGGTGTAGATGTATTGTAGATTAGAAGTAGTTCCAGTTTTAGACAGACTTATCAACTCCTTTCTAGGTTTACACAACACCTGAAATTCAATTTCAATAGAGATGGGTTACGAATACTTAAAATATTTGAAGTTTGGTCGTTTAAAGAAAAAGGAAGTTTGTTTAATAAGTATATGAACTATTTCCTAAAAATAAAGACAGAGGCTTCAGGCTACCAAATAATATTCACGAGGATGATCCTGATTTCGAGGAAAAACTTAAAGAGTTATCCGTCTTTTCAAAAAAAAGGAAGGGTCGAACCTGATATTAACAATATCAAGAAGAATCCTGGTATGCGATTTTGCAAAATTGTGTCTCAATTCTCTTTGGTTAAAAATTTGAAGAAACAACTCCTACACAGACGAACATAGCAGTCTGTAAGAGTTGTAAACAAGTATGGAACTAATAAACCAAAGCGATATTGAAGTCCCTAGCGTTATTCCAATAGGGAGTAAATATGTTGTAACCGTTGTAAAAAATGCACTAGCCGAACGATCGTCAACTGCTACAAAATTTCCTATTGCTCATTTCAACTTGCAGTATGCACGCCCCCCCCCTTATAAAATTATACGAGTTTACTTAACAAAGTCAAACAAAGGCATTTGTACTGCAACAGACTCATGTATTTTTATCGCTGGAGAAAACGATGAAGTTCCTGAAAAAGGAAACTTTTTAGAAACTAACAGTAATGAAATAGCAGATTATGGTCCTGGGGCCTACGGTGATTCCTTTGTGTGTACTGGAAGTCTTATGCTGTTAGAATAAGAACTGCAGATGGAAATATAAAATATATTGTAAAGGCCAAAGGCCTTACAATCAATAAAGATACAAAAGATACTATCAATTTTGAAAAAAATGTTAAAGTTGGTGTATGATCATAGTTCTGAAAATAGTATAGGTCACGGTGATTCATTGTATGATGATATCAAAAACCATGATGTTACTGTGAAAGCAATGAATGAAATACAATTGGATAATGTCGATGAAGATGATGTACGAAACCATGACCTGCCTCATAAAAAGGCAGCTCGAATAGACGAACAAGATCCTACATGCTCATTTACCACGGGAGTAACAGGAGGTTATCTATAGTATTCCTTACTACAACTTTTCAGCCGGAAAATATGGAGTGTTAGGTATTGTATTCGGATCAAGATGATTGCAACATACAGCTGATTAAGCGTTTCTATCAAAATTCTTTATCGAACAGAATCCTATGGGTGTTAAGGCACTTTAATCTCCATTAATATATATAAATATCCATCAGTTTATTGTACCAATGTTAAATTTTCTATGTACAAATATTCTGAATAATTAAAAATGTAAATAACAAATTTATTTTATTACCTCTATTTTTTATCAACCTTTTCGATAATATAGAATGTACGTGTGTGTGTGCGTGTATGTGGTGTATGAATATGTTAGTTTGTTATTCATATACATATAAGTGATATAGATAATAATAAAAATAAATAACAATAAAAATGAATGAAAATAATAATAATAAAATAATAATAATAATAATAATTAATAATAATAATAATAATAATAATAATTAATAATAATAATAATAATAAATATAATAATAATAGAAAACTACTTTTTAAGATAAAAACAGATGTTAAGCAAGGACAAAAGTAATAATCTCATTTACCCTTTCTCATGTGTCAAAAAATATATTTGGGAGAAAAGTAATAATTCTCGTTACCCTCTCATGTGTCAAAAAAGATAATGAGAGAAAAAGTAAATAAATTCTCGTTAATATTGTTGTGTCAAAATAAATTCGCAGAAAAGTAATAAATCTCATTACCCTTCTCAAGTGTCAAAAGATATTGGGAGAAAAGTAATAAATCTCATTACCCTTCTCATTTTCAAAAGAATATTAAGATTAATGAGTCAGGAGCGAATTTCATTGGCTGTCCGTGATGGCATATCAAATACAGTTCTCTGATTTTTACCCTAAGCGTACTAAAAAATTACGTAATGTTTAGGTGTCTCGTAGAGAGCAATTTACCTACCGATGTTTTAGTTGGACCTGCAGGCAAAGTGATCGCACGCGTTATTTTGTGAATCTATTGGAATAATAAAATGATAATAATAATAATAATAATAATATAATTAATAATAATAATATTTAATAATAATAATAATAATAATAATTAATAATAATAATAATAATAATAATAATATTTTGAGCGTTTGTGTGTATAGATTGAGATTGCTATGTTGACTTCTGCTGGTAAGTTAAAACTTCTAATTTTAGTTACCTTGTTAATGAATGCTGTAGGTCTTAAGCTAGGATGAGATATATTTTTGTTTAGTTTTCAATATTACAAGGTTAATGTAAAATTAACAGTTAATATTTAGAATATTGTTTGAAAAAGCGTTGTATATTTTTAATTTTAACTTATACTTGATATATTAACAACAACAACAACGAACAACAAACAACAACAACAACAACAACAACAACAACAACAACAACAAACGCAACATTCCATAACAACAACAACATCAACAATTGCAACAAATGCAAAACCCCCCCCCCCCCAAATGCAACAACAAACGCGACATTTCAACAACAACAGCTACAGCAAAAATTTATTTTTTATGTTATTTATACAAAAATAGATATGAATCAATAGATCGAATAGATCGCCGATGCTAGGAGATAGATGGTTGTTTGATTAACTGATTTACTTGATTTACTGCTTTAGGGTATAGAAAAAAATTGCAAATTTTTTAAGTTATAAACATGAAAAGAATAATTTTTTTAGTAAAAAACTAAAAGTTTAAAAGAAACAATACAAAAATAAAAAAAAGTTTTGTGTTATGTTGTACAAATGACTTGAAGGATTCAATAGATCAATAGATCAATAGATCAATAGATCAATTAATCATGGATGGGAGGAGGATAGAGTGGTGGTTTGATTAACTGATTTACTGATTTTACTGCTTTAGGGTATGTAAAATGCAAATTTTTTTAGTTATAAACATAAAAAAGAATAAATTTTTTTTTTAGTAAAAACAAAAATGTTTAAAAGAAAAACAAAACAAAAATAAATAAAAGTTTTTGTTTATGTACAAAATATGATTGAATCAATAGATCAATAGATCAATAGATCATAGATCATGGAAGGGTAGGAGGATGAATGGAGGTTTGATTAACTGATTACTGATTTACTGCTTTAGGTATGTTAAAAATGAAATTTTTTTTTAAGTTATAAACATAAAAAAGGAAAAATTTTTTTTTAGTAAAAACAAAAAATGTTTAAGAAAACAAAACAAAATAAATAAAAGTTTTTGTGTTATGTTGTACAAAAAATGATAACTTGAAATCAATAGATCAATAGATCAATAGATCAATAGATCATGGTGAAGTAGGAGGAAGAGTGGGGGTTTAACTGATTACTACTTACTGTAAGGTATGAAAAATGCAAATGTTTTTAAGTTAAACATAAAAAAAATAATATTTTTAGAAAAAAAAAACAAAACTAAATAAGTTTTGGTTATGTTATAACAAAATATGACCTTGAATCAATAAATAGATCAATAGATCAATAGATCAGGATGGACAGGAGGGTGTTTGATTAAATATTACTGATTTACTGATTACTGATTTACTGCTTTACTGATTTACTCTTTACTGATTTACTGATTTTACTGAATTTACTGTTTTTAAGGTATGGTAAAATGCAAATTTTTACGTTATAAACATAAAAAGAATAAATTTATAAAAACAAAATTTTTTAAACAAATAAAAGTAATAAAGAATTTAAATTGAAAAAACAAAATTAAAAAAAAAATGAACTATAAAACTTAAAAATGAACTGATAAAATAAAAAATAGCAACAATTTATTTTAGTTGACGATTATAAAAAAAAAACAGATTTGAAAATAGAAAATGTCGTCTGAGGCTAAAACTAATGCTTACTTCAGTACCGTACCGGCTCCTGCACTGGTGCCGGTACCAACTCTGTCTCCTTCTCAGTCTCCTTTCTCCATCCTTCCTCCTTCTCCTTCTCCTTCCTCCTTCTTCCTCTTCCTCATTCCATCTTCTCTTATGCACTCCGTGCATTTAAACTTCCTTTATTTCAGTTGGGACCCTCCTCCGGAGTGTTCCAAACACCATTCTTCCACCTTTCTCGTTACCTCCTTCCTCATTCCTCCTCTCTTCTTATGCAACTCGGCATTTCTACTCTTCTATACATTATGCAAATTCAACCTGTCTATTGACCATTTCAATTTTGAACTCAACCCATTACACTTGGACGTAGCGGTGGGTGCGGTGCATGCTGAGCAGATGATGACGCATGGCCACGGCCAAAAAAAATAATAATCTATTAATTAAACATTACATTTATTTATTTCTATTTTTTATTCTTAATTTATTTTAATTTTATTATTTATTCATTACTTATTTTATTTTTTTTTTTTTTTTTTTTTTAGGGGCGAAATTTTTTTTTCAGTTTCCAGTT
>JABUQX010122507.1:0-5000 GCA_015478945.1 Trachelipus rathkii | reverse complement strand
ATGCATCCGGGCCGCGCGCCTTCCTAACGTTATAGATTTCAGAAGCCCATGCACCAGATCAAATGTAATCACAGCCAATGCATAGGACACCTGAAAGAGAAGGAGGAAGGAATGCCAGAATCGTTAGGCGTTTGAGTTAGAGGAAAAATAGAGCCGAAGAGCATTGGCATTTTCAGTTGAGAATTAGCCAAACAAACCATCAATCAAATAAGAGGCAGGAAAGACAGATTTACAGAATTTGTTAGAGATATTTTTGGACAAAGGCCAGAAAGACTTTATCAGCAGGAGAATCAAGAGGTTAGCGCACTTCATTTATAAAGCCCGCTTTGCTCGACGAAGAGTTTCCCTACAACGATTTTAGCTGAATGAAAATTAGCAAAATATAGGAGAACGAGAATTTTTCCACCCCCATACGCACTGTCTCTAGCCTGAAGGACCAAGAGAAGCACGATCGAACCATGGATTAGAGGAGAAAAAAGATTTAGTCAAGAAGAATGAACCTGCTCATCCAATCAACGATTACAGCTACCTTATCGGCAGAACCCGAAGCGTCACCAGAGTCAAAGCATCATCCAATTAAAGCAAGCTAGAAGCGCCGCGCAAGCCCACAATCGCGCCGACAAAAGTGCCATAAAGAAACGCAATGGCAGGATGGAGCTGTTGGAGAGAAAGTATTAAAATTAGAGATATATAGGTTTGTGGTCAGATTTACCGATAGGAGCGAAAGTGTGTATTTAAAGAGAGAAAGGACTAGTGTGAGACATAGTCAAGTGTTGTTCAAGAAGAATTGTTGGGACGACCGGAATGTTGTGGGTCTTTAATTAGTTGCTCCAGACCGTTGAGATGCTGAATGATTCGCCTCCTCCCCACCTAAAGCAGTATGAGAGGAACCCATCCATTCAGTGCTGTGTACATTGAAATCCCCTAAAAGAGGACCTCAGTATTTGGATGGGAAGATATAACATTCAACATAAGTAGTAAAGATATTCAAAAAAGCGTGAAAATCTGTTCTGTTAGGAGAACAGTAGCAGAAGCACAAGATTATTTGAATAGAGGAAGAAAGATTTAAGCCATAGAACATCAAAGTTGAGAATCGAGATTCTTAAGACGTGTTACAGAGTGTTTATGTTTACATAGGCACATACTCCACCTTTTAGACGGAAATTATGAAATAAGTTGTAGTTAGATACATTAAACGAGTTAGAGGATGAATTCTTAACCATCTGGGTCCAGACAAGAGCAAAAATTTAGGGTTAGAGTTAGAGAAGTGATAATCCACAGACGCAAAGTTAGATTTTAAGCCGCGGGATGTTAGAAAATCGATTAGAAGTCCGCCGCGAGCAATCGCCATTCTTCACGCACACACAGCCACAGCCAAACAAAAACAACAGACAAAAACAAACATACAAAAAAAAGCAATGTGAAGTCAGGATAAAATTGTTTGTACGCTAAAACCTAAATTTAAAATAGAAATAGCACTTAAGTTTTGTATCTGTAATATGCTTTATACTTTGTGTTTTTATGTTTTTACTTTGTTTGTGCTTTGTATTTTGTGTTTTATACCTCACCTTCCCTGCAGTAGGACTGAGATTTCAAAAATCTGGTCCAGGCAACGGCAAGCCAGAACCATCAAGGCCAACCTCCTCCTCCCCTACAACTCAATCTCTCTACACCTAGATAATAAAAATAACTTAATCCTTATTAACCCCATTATGCTTAAACAATCTGGCGATATACACCCTAACCCTGACCTATCAAAATATATCTGCCCCATTTGCAGCAAACACATCACAAGATACCAAGAATCTATAAAATGTTCCCCACTGCAATAGATGGATCCATAAAAACAAATGTTCCCCTTTCACGACTCCACCCCAGTAAAACCACTCTTGGACTTGCTTCATATGTAAACCCCCTACCTCCCCACCTCATAACAATTTAAACAAAAATAACTTAACTATAAAAATCCTCCAAATTAACATAAATGGCTTGAACAAGAAACATTCCGAAATTTCAACCTTCCTTTATAAACATAGCATTGACATAGCTCTAATACAAGAAGCCCACACACCACAAAATACCCCAAAAACACCATTTTATGGATATGACTCCATTTACTCTGACACTCAACCAGAAAGCCATACTCTATTAACACTAATCAAAAACAACTTGTCCTACCATAACACCACAACCGAAACTATCAACCTATTAAATTATCCAAATTTTAAAATCCAATCATTTACTCTCCTCATCAATTATATCTCCCACAACATAATAAACATACGCATCCCCCATCCCACATCTCAATATTGTCCGAACAATTACAAACCCAACTTAAACGCTATCAACACTATCAACACAATAAACAATTTAATAATAAGAGGCTACTTCAACGCCCATCACACAGCCTGGTACAGAGAATATCCTTCAGATAACCGAGAAATTCACATTCTCGATGAACTTGATTCCTTAAATATATTAAACTACAACAACCTTCCCACCCGAATCCCTCCCCAAACAAACCAAACCAAGACATCTCCTGACATCATTTTCTTCACTCCATCTCTCTTTACTAACACTACATGGAATACAGAAATTGATCTCACATCAGACCACGTCCCAATAATAATCACATATAAAACAACAAAAATAGTCAACCCCAAAATAACTTCAACCTTTACAAACTACAAAAAAGTAAACTGGCAGAAATTCACCCAATACATCGAATCACACCTCCCTCTACTAGAAACTAATAATTCCAACTCTCTATATAAAGCCATAGGTAACCTCACCAAAGTAGTTCGAAAGTCTCCAACCTTTACATACCAAAAGGCCACAGAAAGCACTACAACCCCTCATTAACATCTGAAATCTGTAGCTTGATAAAACAAAGAAATATCATTCGACAGCAAAAAATTATACTCCGGATTTGGCTGCACAAATCAGCCCCTTAAACACACAATTCTCCAATCTCATCTCCACCCATAAAACGGAAAAATACATAAAACACCTAATTGACAATATGGGAAAGCCTGAAGAAAAAAGAACATGGCAAGTAATAAAACGTCTCCACAACTCCCAAAACAACTCTCCACCCATAAACGAAGCTTTAAGAGGACAAAATAATTCCCTCCCTTCCCCCAAACAGCACTGCAATATCCTTGCACAGCACTATTCCAATATCTCCAACAAACCTACCCACGCAAATAATAGAAAAATAATACGCAAACTCAAAAAACCGCAATTAGAAATCAACCCCAACCCCCCATTTTCTACACAAGAAATAACTATACTTATCAAAACCTTAAAAATCTCCCCAGCTTCCTGCCTGGACACATCTCTAACCTACATATAAAACACTTTGGGCCTACCGCTATATCATTCATTACAAATATCTCCAACAAATCTTGGTCTTTCAACTATATCCCTCCACACTGGAAAAAAGCAACTATCATACCTCAATTAAAAGCCAGAAAAGATCCCAACCCATCTTCCTCATACCGACCAATATCCCTCTTCTCCTCCTTGTGCATTTAGTGGAGAAGATCTTACTCACCAAAATCCAACCCAATTTTGACTACCCAAACCACCAACATGACTTTAAAAAATCCCCTCTACCTCTACAACCCTAACAAATATCAAAGCTTCGTAAACGGGTTAAACAAGACACCTTCCCACAGAACAATACTCCTGGCTATTGACATTAGTAAAGCCTTCGATATAGTGCCTAGACACATTCTCATCCAAAAAATTCTAAACTCTCTTTTCCGTAACAATTGCAAAAAACGGATATCTAATTTTATATCAGGTACGCAGCAAACATCAAATCTCTAAAACAGTAAAACTAAGAAATGGAGTTCCCCATGGAACCATCCTATCTCTATTCCTGTTTAACCTCTTTCCAGCTAATATCCCTACCTCCCAAACTCATAATTCAAAACTAATAACCTACACAGATGACATAACTATAACCATATCAGACCACTCAGCACCCACTGCCACAAATCTCGCTTAGATTTACCTAAATCACTTAGAGATTTGGTTATCTTCCAACAGAATGTCAGAATCTACCGAGAAATCATCTATAACTTTGATCACCACAGACAGTCATCAATCATCCCTTCATCCACAAGTAACATTAAATAACTCCATCATCCCCCTAAACAAAATACCTAAAATACTCGGAATACCCTTCGACCACCCATTTCACTTTTACACCTCGCATTCAAAACATGATAAGTACAGTAAACAAAAATTAGGTGCCCTACGAACTCTATCTCAACACAGCTTCAGCAACGAAACAACCACACTGTCCACTACATTCAAACAATTCTCAAGAACTACAATCAACTATGGATCAACAGTTTGGTATCCTCTAACCTCATTTACTAATAGAATTAAATTACGAAAGAATACAAAATACCGCCCTACGAACAATCACAGGTTGCCTAAAAACCATCTCTATCTAACACCTGCATAAAGAAACAAAAATCCTCCCCATTCAAGATAGTCTAGATATGATAGGAACACAATCTACTCCAAGACTCTTGACCCTATCAACCCATGCCATAATTACCTACAAGAACACACTATACATTGTTTAAGATCTCCTCCCTCTTTCACTGCCCTTTACTAAGGCGGACTCTTTAGAACCATACCCCTCCCCCAAATAACACATCTCTTTCAAAACAAATTCAAACACACTTTACTCAGCAATACCTCAATAACCGCCCACCAAATCACCTTATAAACTCTCGCCCCCCTGAAATATCTTCAATTCAAAACACACTCCCACGAAAGATGCAAATATCACTCTCTAGATTAAAGACCCGGGCATCACCCAGATCTCCAGGAATACAAACATAGGTTTCCACCTCAAGACACTCTATCCCCACTCTGTCAGCTAAACAGTCGAGACCTCCTACTGAGGTGCCCCCCACTCTCTCCATATAGCAATAACTTCTCCCTAAGAGACCGGTGGCTTCGCCCGCATCTCTCTC
>JABUQX010122506.1:22500-27500 GCA_015478945.1 Trachelipus rathkii | reverse complement strand
ATAGTCGGTATCCATAATTTATAAAATGACTAGTAAATAAGCGTTATTTCTCTTGTGTATAATGAACACATTCATAAGACAAATAAGAACAGAGCACACAATAAAAAATCTATTTCCTACCTCAAGAGCTGTATGAATAGAAGCAATTCTTTCTTGTTATATATAATATATAATTATATATATATATATATATAATATATAATATATATAATATATATATATATATATATATATATATTAATAATATATATATAATATATATATATACCTATAACATCAGATGACTCCATCCTTCATCACTCCTTCCAATTTAGGAGTTAACCTATTAAACAGCAATTAAAGCTCTAATTAGGGCAAAAGAAAAGTTTTCAGTGCCTCAAAAAGCGCAGTCTCCTCCATCCATCCACTTGACAAACTTTCATACAACTACAAAATATCCTTCAGAAACAGACACCTCAAACCTTCCTCAGATATTGTACTATCCTTGGCGTTACCTTTTCTGTTGACCTTAATTATAAGGATCACATTACTTCTCTTTGTAAACAAACTTCAGAAAAGGTTGAGTGTTCTGAGGCGCCTTCGGAACTACTACTCACCATTTTAGTCGTTTCCTCTGTTTTGGGGCGTTGTTCGTCCCTGTATGAAGTATGCGTTACATTCTGGGATGGTTCCACACACTCAGACTGTTCTACTTGATAAGGTGAAATCTATTAATTTAAGACTTGTTCACTCTCCTACTCTCATTAACTCTCTCTAATCTCTTTCAATAGCTATTTCAGTGGAAACTGTTCTTCTATTCTTCTATTCTCTGTTAAATAAATTATCATATTAGTTATTTTGCCATATTTTCCTTTTAAAATGTAGTTATTTTTTACGGTGTTACATTGTAAAATACTTATTAATTCAGAAAAATTGGGAAATGAAGATCTAATTTTGAAAAGAATTATAAAATATTGCAAAAAATATGACACCTATATTAATATGTTAATGCACCTAATTCATAAAATCTTTAATTTGTTAGAATTTTCAGATTTTTTTGACATTTTGGTTAAAATTTTTACTAACATTTCAATATTTAATTTTTTTCTTTCTTTATTTTTTTTTTGTGACTTTACAATCGTTTCTCTTTCCAAACATTTCCGGCGAGTATATTTTTTCTCTCAAACCAAAAGATTTTTTTTTTTTTTTTTTGTTTTTTCAAATAAAATTTTTCCTTCGTCTGAAAATGTTTCCACTGATCTTCTTCGCACAGCATGATCATCTTTTCCCCATCTCCATCTGTTTCTCTATCTCCATCTGCTTCCCTATCTCAGCTAACAAAACATTTAAGCACAAAAGAGGTTAAAATACATCTCCGTTATCCCAATTTTTGAAGAGTTATTTAAGAGCTTTTTTTGCGGTTCCAATATTTTGTTCTTTCTCTTTAAGTTGTAAACCTTCCATAGTTCTTGCCTATTCCTCTTTTTTGAATGTTTTTTATTTTTTTATTATTATATTATATATATATATATATATATATATATATATATATATATATATATATATATATATATATATATATATATATTTACACAATTGACAACACAGGACATCTCCTGCTAGGGGAATTCGGAACTAAAGGATATTAGAAATAGTTTTGACGCACTTTTATATATTATATATATATATATATATAATTATATAATATATATACTATATATATATATATATACTATATATATAATATATATATATATATATATATATATATATATTTTAAGATTGATGTTTGCGTCTCTGCTCAAAGTGGGCCATTCTTGATTAACAATCTTTCCGACAACACCAAAGACGAAAGTGTTTCAAAGCAAACTAAATCGTAAAAACGAACACATGCTCAGCACTCTCATTCGCTGCTGATACACGTCCTCACATGTCTGCTCACACATTTCTCACAACACGAGCTTATTACGTTGTAAGATATGAAGACTAATCGGGAAACCCATCATTTTACCTTTGAAAGCTTAGCTTCCCAAGACGCAGTGTTGCCCCTGACCCGAGTTTTGGCGGGGAGGCCCGTCGGGGGTAGGTTCCAAGACACGCCTTCGCTCCTCTTGGAAAGCTAAGCTTTCAGAGGTAAAATGAAGGGTTTCCTTTTAGCCAATCATGGTCTCGAGGTAACACTCTGGGACCATCTCAAAGGGCGTTAGGTTCAGGTGCCTTGAGGTGCAGTCGCATGCATGAGAATAATTGTTGCTGGTTTATTTGCTAATGCTTTAGGTATCTAAATAATGTCCGGTTAAAAATTACCCAGTGTTGCCCTGACCCGAGTGTGGCGGGGAGGCCCGTCGGAGGTTAGGTGTCCAAGACACGGATTCGCTCCTCTTGGGAAGCTAAGCTTTCAGAGGTAAAATGATGGGTTTCCTTTTAGCCAATCGTGGTCTCGAGGTAACACTCTGGAGTACCATCCAAGGGTAAGGTTCAAACCCACTTAGTACCATTTGAAAAATATACAAATAATTGTTTCGTTATTCCTCTGTTGAGCTCAATATCAATATATATATATATATATATATATATATATATATATATATATATATATATATATATATATATATATATATATTATATATATTTTTTTATTTCTCTTTAATATTTATATATATATATATATATATTTGTAGTTTTCTATTTTTACCTCTTCCGTGAATTATCATATAGGTTTCATTAATATAGTCTACATCCTGCCTAAAATTATTATCTATGGAAACGGAGTTTATATTAGTTATTGGCGAAAGTTTTGATTTTCGTGGGGTCAGCAAATAAAATACCGTTTGATGCTCTTTAAAAAACTTTAAAATTATTTTTTTAATAACTATTCTTCTCTACATTTTATTTATTAAAATACAAAAAAAAGTTGGGCCATATCATTAATAGCGAAACAAAACGAATATCATAAAACTTGTTGGAAAAGTTTGAAATGAGTTTTAAATAATAAAAACGTAAAAAAAAAGTACAAAATTATACGAATGCAGGACGCACGAACATTTATCTACGAAGGACTCCGCCCCCACTACCTTCCGACCAGTGAGTCGTGAGGAAATAAAATATTTCTACATCACCATAAGCCTATAAAATTCATAAAGAAATATCTGACAGTTAGATTTATATTTAAGTTATGAATATCAAATTAAGAGATATTATAATCTTTATAAGGATCATTTTTCGGTTTATTTAACGTTTTACTTTTTTTGCACTAATTTCAAACATTTTATATAAGTTTAATGAAAACAGTATTGTGTATGAATGTATTAATAATAAGGATCTCCATTAACAAATGTTATAAAGGAGAAATTAACAGACATAACTTTTTCAGCGTTATTTCTCCACAATTTTTATTTTATTTTATTTTTTTTACGTTTTTCATCGTATAATGTTATTTCAAACCTTTCATACGTTTCATGAAATTCCTCTTACTTAGGAATTTTTGACAGCTTGACAAGAACCAAAAAAATCTAATTAATCATTAGATTCACAAGTTTCTTCTTCTTAAATTTATTCAAAGACCTTGATTTAAAATATTTACTTCAGGGGGTTGGGGGTTAATGTCATATCTACTTTAGGTCAGGTTTGAAATTTGTCAGAAAGAATTTCTCTTCACTTTTCTGGGCTTTGAATGTTTGATTGGATTTCTAATATACGTTGAACAGTTACGTTATGAAGTTCGTTCCCAGGAAGAGACTATAAAGCCTACATATAAGCCTAATGTTAGTAAGAAAAATCCAATGTTTACATTGAAGACTTATTTGAATAACATCAAAGTAAAAATGACATTTTTCTTACATTAAAATTATGCATACATGTAGGTCTTAAATTCTCTTCTTGGTGTACGAACCTAATAAGGTAATTATACATATTAGCTCTCTGCTTGTAATATACTGTGGCGCAATTATACATAAAAGAATTTCGTCTTCATAATATTAAATATTTCGAAATTACTTTTAAAACCTAAATTTCATGTTAATTGGAGATTACTTTAAAAGTCGCATAAATGTATACGTGCAATGTATAAGTACACGTATAAGCGTGTAAATTGATACATTCTTCTGCATATGCACATGTAAATCTTACAAAACGGCAAGATGTAGATATTCATGGAAACAAACACACACACACATATATATATATATATATATATATATATATATATATATTATATTATAATATATTATATATATATTATGTATAGATATAATATATATATATTTATATATACAAATATATATGATATATATTAACACTAAAATTCTGTAAAATATTTGCATGTACACACTTGATGACACATCTAAATACAAGAAAAATTTTAATATTTCCTTTTTGATTTGAGGTTAGTTGAGGTTTTAAGTTCCTCTTTTTTAAAGAAGGATCGGAATAAGAGGCAAAAATATAAACACCAAACCGAGAAGAAACGAAGCGTGAGCAAATACTGATTTTCTTCTTCAAATGTGGAAAATCATTTTGTGTTTAGGAAAGATATTTTTTCTTCGATCTTTTTGCTTCAGTTTTTTTTCGTTGCTCCTTCTTTCCTTCTGATGTTGTAATGTCTACTTCAATGCACTTTTTCTGCCTTTATGGATAATTTATAAAATGGGCAATAAGGTTTGGTGTTAACGTATCAAATGAGGCATAATATTCAATTAAAATTCAAAGAAAAAGAAATTAGATATTAAATTTTATATTTAAATTCTTTATTTCGATACCAGTTGTCGTAATTATCTAAGAATATTCAGATAGTCATTTTTGAACTCAGTATGTGTCTCACGTTCTGAAAAGGTTATTCCTTTTGCCGTGAGAACGACATAGAAGAAAGACCCTTAAGAAATTATTTAAAAATGAACTGTGGCTTCAAGAGCTGACGGACGGGATGGTAGGATTTCTTTATTAAATATAAATTAATAATTATGGTGATTTGCTATTAATAATTCTTAATGTTTATCACTATACAAACACACACACACACACAC
>JABUQX010122506.1:0-7500 GCA_015478945.1 Trachelipus rathkii | reverse complement strand
CTCTCTCTAGCATATCTAAGTCTTTCTTTAAATAAGGGGCCAAAACTTGTGCACAATACTCTATTATTGGCCTAACATAGCTATTATACAGTTTACTTATTACTTCTTTGGTCTTGTAAACAACATTGCGATTTATTATGCCCAGAATCTTATTAGCTTTATTCCTTGCTTCCAAACACTGATTAGCTACTTTCAAATTACTGCTTATAATCACACCTAAATCTTTTCTTGGTCCACAGACTCAAGCCAATCCCCATTCATATCGTAGTTAAAACTTTTATTTGAGAATCCTAGGTGAAGAACTTTACACTTTTTACTATTAAAATTCATTTGCCACTCATCTGCCCACCCAAGAAGTTTATCAAGATCATTTTGAATCTTTATACATCCTTCACTATTCCTAACTGAGGTGGCCACTTTGGTATCATCTGCAAACTTAGAAACCTTGCATTTAAGTCCCTGGTCTAAATCATTTATATATATATGAGGAACAATAGTGGCCCCAGCTCTGAACCCTGTGGGACACCACTCTTCATTATTTCCCATGATGACTTATTGCCATTTAGTTGTACACACTGTTTTCTATTCCACAACCACTCTTTAATCCAACCATGTACCACTCCACCTATACCACATTGAAATAACTTCTTCATCAGCCTTATGTGGGGAACCTTATTAAAAGCATATATATATATATATATATATATATATATATATATATATATATCTGCTATATATATATATATATATATATATATATATATAGCTTTATTCTATTTATATTCTATATATAAATATATATATATATATATATATATATATATATATATATATATATATATATATATATATATATATATATATATATATATATATATATATATATATATATATATATATATATTTATATATATATATAGAATTAATACTAGAGTCAGTATGTAACAAATGCAACGCTATTGCAGTGTTTACATTTCGAGGCGACACAATGTCCGGACCAGACATTCCTTTAGACTTGTTCAACAGGTTCCCACACCAAAGTCGACTTCCAAACAAAAACAAGCCAATATTTCATTTTCCTGTTCGGGAATGTTCTTTGCTACGATGGCACCACCTTTTCTTCAATCCCTTCTCTATAAAGGCTAAAACTCTATACCACACAAACGCCACGCCCAGCGATATGTACCTTTTCAATAACAACCAAGTCCTTGGGTAGAAAGAAGCCGAGAGGATTTCATTCTACCTGTGGAGCCCATACTAAACAGTTGAGGTGAGTGTTTGCTAATGGTAGTGACTAACCAGTGTGGAAGAGAAGAGTGTTAGAATTTAGTTTTATAACACAATCAAAATTATCATTAAATATATTTGCATTAATATACGAATATAATATATATATATACTATGTGAGATATACCAATATGCTTAGTATATATATACCCATATATATATATATATATATATATATATATATATATATATATATATATATATATATATATATATATATATGCTCCCAATTTGATATATATATATATATATATATATATATATATATATATATATATATACATGTAAGTCTTTCTAACTTAATTTCTGTGTGCCCCGATATTTCATGAATGTTTCCTTTCCAGAAAACTAATACGGGCGAGTTCATATCATTAGTCGCAATGTAGTCTAGACCAGACCTGGAGGTGCGTTTATTAAATACTCACTTTTATTATTATAACGATAACTTGTGTACTATTTAAATGTGTTATAATAATAATAATAATAATAATAATAATAATAATAATAATAATAATAATAATAATAATAATAATAATAATAATAATAATAATAATAATAATAATAATAATAATAATAATAATAATAATAATAATAATAATAATAATAATAATAATAATAATAATAATAATAATAATAATAATAATAATAATAATAATAATAATAATAATAATAATAATAATAATTATAATAATAATAATAATAATAATAATAATAATAATAATAATAATAATAATAATAATAATAATAATAATAATAATAATAATAATAATTAACACCTATATTTTTTACAGCTAAAGATATAAAGGTCTAGAATTGTCTAGAAAAGAATTTACATATATATATATATATATATATATATATATATATATATATATATATATATATATATATATATATATATATATATATATATATATATATGTATTTTTATATTTTTATTTCTGTGTGCCCCTATATTTCATGAATGTTTCCTTTCCAGAAAACTAATACGGGCGAGTTCATATCATTAGTCGCAATGTAGTCTAGACCAGACCTGGAGGTGCGTTTATTAAATACTCACTTTTATTATTATAACGATAACTTGTGTACTATTTAAATGTGTTATAATAATAATAATAATAATAATAATAATAATAATAATAATAATAATAATAATAATAATAATAATAATAATAATAATAATAATAATAATAATAATAATAATAATAATAATAATAATAATAATAATAATAATAATAATAATAATAATAATAATAATAATAATAATAATAATAATTAACACCTATATTTTTTACAGCTAAAGATATAAAGGTCTAGAATTGTTTTTATATTACTTTTTCTGTTTTAGGTTTTTTTATTCCTACGGTTCCTCTAAATTGTTATACGAGGGAAATGATATGAGTATTTATTGGTAGGGACGTATTTTGATATTATTACATTATTCAATATTCTGTGTATAACCAAAAGTTCTGTGTATTTTTACTTAATAAGATATAAAACGAATGGCTTATGATTTACCTTTGTTTCCTCTAATTTAAAACCTTATTTGATTGAGATATACTGCCGAACCTACTAATACACTAGGTGGGTGAAAGTCCCCCATTGCATAGAAGGGATTGGGACCAATCCCTTATATCTTTTATTTGTCACATTTTATTGTCTCTTTATGTAGCCGTGTCGTTGTGTGAGGCACAACGGGGAGTTCTTAAACACGAAGTGAATATGCTAGAGAGAGACGAAACTCAGCAAGAATTATCCAATAGTGTTTACTGAAATAAACCTCTCCATTCAAGGTGCGCTGCACCCAGGAGCTTGAGCATCCGACTAGCATCAGACAACTCTGTGTCTATGCATCTACTAAGTCCTTATCCACAATATAAATCGCAAGAGTAAATCGTAAAGAGAACACAAACAAAAATAAAATCAGACAAATTGGCGACCAGCTGCTTTCAGGATAAAGGGGCGGAAGAAATCTTCTGATAAATCAAAATAAGCCAATTTCAGACAAATTGGCGATCCTTGTTACCAGAATAAAGGGGGCGAAGGAATCTTCCGATAAATCAAAATAAGCCAATTTCAGACAAATTGGCGACAAAATAAGCCATTGCTATCAGGAAGGCCGTCGAAGAGGCCACCACTACGAAGAAATCAACTGTTATTGTTTCTAAGTAACTATTTTAATATCTCAATTAAGCCGTGAATTACCATTAAAAATTAGGGGTGAAATCATAAGCAAATTTATAATAGTAAAAACGGAACTAGGTATTACTACACAGATAGAATATTTATATTTTCAAAAGTCCCTAAGAAAATAAAATACTGCATATGAGCGTCTTCAAAAACTCATCCCGAAGCCCGAAAAGCCATAGGAAACCAGGAAAAAGGAAAGAACCTCCAGTAGCGACTGTAAGAATCAACTTTTACAGAAGCAAAGAATCCAGAAGTAGGTTAAAATATACTTTTAACTAAGAATCAAAATATCATAGAAGATTGACACTACAGAAAATCAAGAAAATATAAATTTCAATTTGGGGAAAATATGAAAAAATAGGGTCAAGAAATTTTGTGTAATCACCTTTACCTTCCCCCAATATATATTTTCTTTAATTTAATTAATCAATATTAATTAGATAATTTAATTATTATTAAATGCGTAATACTCTATTATAAGATAACCAGTATTCTTTTTGAGTGGATGCATGTAAACACGACTAACCGTATGATCAAGAGAGAATCAATACATGAGAAGTAAAAGTTTGTTTGTGAGAACAGAACGAAAGAACAGAACGAGAGAAGTGTGAATAGACTCTTGTTATTTTTCTTTTGTTTTAACCGATTATTTTGTTCCTAATACTGTGCACATAATATATATACATATGTACGTAGTGTATATGTTATAAATTTTTTTATAATATATATGCACAATATATGTATGTATGTATGTGTGTGTGCACAAGTATGTACACTAATATCCACAGAAAATAGTGTGTGTGTATCGCGGGCGTAAGTAACAAACAAAAAACCGACTCCGCAAAATCATACAAAGCGACAAACAAACTACATCCACGAAAGAGCAATCATAAAGCTGCAGTTGTTGTGTTCTCCGCGGAAACGGAGGAGAGAATTGCACAGGAGACGTGGAGGGAAGAAATCCCATTCTCGATAGCAGTTCTCGTACGGTAAAAAATTGATATCATATATATATATATATATACACGCTATATATATATATATATATATATATATATATATATATATATATATATATATATATATATATATATATATATATATATATATATTTATATATATATATATATATATATATATATATATATATATATATATATATATATATATATATATACAAATATATATATATATATATATATATATATATATAAATATATAAACACGCTATATATATATATATATATATATATATGTATATATATATATATATATATATATATATATGTTTTTTGTTATCCATTAAAAGTAATTAGATAGAGATAGGGAATTAATTCCATTAACATTTTTTATAAAATACACTCTTCTTTGATTTTAAATTCTGTAATTTCATATATATATATATATATATATATATATATATATATGGTATATATATATATATATATATATATATATATATATATATATATATATATATAATCACGGTTATATATATATATATATATATTTATATAAAACATACGTGTATGTACAGACACGTATAGTGGGGGTTGTGCCACACGCACACAGAGTGAGTTGACTCGTATTGGCACGTGACTCATTCACACCTGCTCAATCGGTTACAGATGCATGATACGCGCGGGCGTATAAATCGAACGAATGCCCTTGAAAAAGCAATGCAATAAGCAATTGTTTTTTTCAGTTTCTATTCTCATATTCTTGATTTTTAATTTTGCGTAATAATCACACCTCTTGATTTTGCTTGAACGAATTAAAGTGAGGATATACATATACATATATATATATATATATATATATATATATATATATATATATATATATATATATATATATATATATATATATATATATATATATATATATATATATTTTTATACTTTATATATATATATATATAAACATATGTGTTTTAATGTAATTAGACTTTAATTGATAGCAACTCCAATCAGTTTAAAACTTTAAAATTATTTGTTTTAACACTGTCAAGGAACCTCTCACTATAAGCCATTAATTAAAAACATAACTATTGCCACAGTTAATTTTTATTTGTCTTAATAGCTTTCGAGGTTTTTAGTTAATTTAAAAATATTAAAAGTGGAAGTGATTCATTTTACTATTTTCTTTAAATTAAAAGATAAAGTCATTAGACCACACTGTCCATTGATTGCATTAAAAATCCTCACCGAATTTTTCTCATCAAAAAACTTTATTAAATCTTCCATCAAACTCATTTTACCCTTTTTTCTCCAGAGATCACAACCTTTCTTTCATTCTCTTAGTTTTAAGCCTAGATAAATACCAATAAATATATATTATCATATATATAGCTTTTGAGGTAAAATGGCCGAGAGAAACGGAGTTAGAGAAGAAGAGAGAGAGGAAAGAGGAGGAGAATGCGAGTCGAGAGAGAGAGAGAAGATGAAAGAAATAAAGAAAGAAAATGAGATAAAAAAAGAGAGTAGGTTGGAGAAAGAAAATAAAATAGAGAAAGAAAATATAGAAGACATAAAGAAATGAAAGAAGAAAACGTTCCACCCTTTCCGCTGCGTACAAGAAAGGAGGACGAAATGGCAAGTTCAAAAGCGGAAAGTAACCAAGCAGATGAAGCCAGAATTCTGTTATCTACAGATACAACTCAAGGTAATAACGATTCCTACAAGGAAGAACTCATGGCATTCATAACTTTTGAATGCCCAGAACAAACACCTTTTGCTACATTTTTGGGAGAACTAGAAAGCTTGATGAAAGCATACTTAGAGAAAGCAAAAGACAAAACCCCGATCTACCCTTTCGAACAAGACAAAGTCCACTATATGATAATAGCGAAGATTGTCGATCATGTCTCTCCCACGAAAAATGGTAAGTGTTTGAAAAATGAAATTATTAAGTTGTTTGACCCAACAATGAATATTGAATCTCTGTTAGAAAAGGTATCAAAAATAGCCGCTGCGATTCTAGAAGAACCCGATCTACACAGGCCCTCCGTGCCTAGAAAGATAAATGAAAATCTCGAACGGTCCCCCGCACCTAAAGAGATAAATGAAAATCTCGAACGGCCATCCGCGCCAAAAGGAGATGAAAGTCCTGACAAGCCCTCCGCGCTTAAGGGAAGTAAGGGAAGTCTTGCCTTGTACGATGCCGCTCAAGCGAGACCACTGTTCAGAAGACAGGAGCAAAAAGAAGACGAAACTTTAGCCTTCCCTCTTCACAGTTCTGAGTCCTCGGGAGCCAAGCCAAAACAGAGACATACTTCCATCATAAAAGACAATTCGGTTCAACCAGAGAATTTGCAAGCAGCCAATGATCACCTTGAAGAGGAAGAGAAAATCAATCAGAAGGGAAAACAGTATTTTTTCAATGCTATTTTAGCTTTCAAGAAAGGACAAGAGGGTTTAAACTCCATAGCAGTTCTGAACACCTCTTCGACCTTCAGTTTTATTACACGTCAAACGCTAAACGAACTCGGAAGGAAAGAGAAGACCATAGCGTTATGTAAGCTAACAAAAATAAGAATCAGGGGCCTGAGTGGTGAGAACCCACAGCCCTACCCGAGAAATAGAACTGTACCTTCAGTTAGCAAACCAATATAAAAGGATCCGGTTCCTCATACATGAGCTAGAAGCTCCATGGAACCTATTGCTGGGAACCAACGTTTTAGAAAGCATGGATGTCAGTATCAATTTATACCAAAAGATGATAATTTGTGGGGGCAAACATGTCACCAAAATTCATTTATCTCCTTTTAAAGAAATAGAGAGGGACACCAAGAGAGGCCCCTATCATCAAAGGAGGAAATATGCCTCCTCCATCCCTTATACCCTGCACGAAATTGTATTCAAAGAAGGAAGAATTAGGGAGGGAGATATCATTAAAGAGGAATAATTTAATGAGTATCACACCATATGAGAGAAAAAAAAGTTTAAAAATAATATTTATATATATATATATATATATATATATATATATATATATATATATATATATATATATACTCTTTCT
>JABUQX010122505.1:7500-34193 GCA_015478945.1 Trachelipus rathkii | reverse complement strand
AAAGCACACCAACCTCCTTGGTTTTATTATTGACAAAAAGTTCGGCCATCTTGCCTAAACTTCTCTATTATATATTTCTGAACATGTCCTACTCTAGCCCTGTTTTACATTAATGATCTTCACAACTGGACATCAAACTATTTCCATTGTTATGACAATGATTCGAAACTTCGTTCTTCTGCTCGTTTCTAATCTGATCGCTCTTTTGCATAAATAGAATTTCACTGTGAAGCCGCTCAACCTCAAAAAAATCAACTCTTAAAAACTCAGCTTTAACAAATCTCGCTGAAGAGTCTTTCGACTGTATACAATTAAAACATTTATGGTTTCACATACACAAAATCTTGTCTTCGAAAGCTCGTATCACAAAAGTTGCTAAGACGACCAAATAAAAGCTGAGAATTCTGTTCAGGCTGCGAAATTTTATTTCCTCCTCACAGTTACGTAATCTATATTTGTGTGTCGTACCAATCCTTGTGCAGAGTTCTGCTCTTACACCTAGGATGACTCCATTCCTACCAGCATTTGAATATGGTCGAGTCCATAGCTTCACTTTTTTACTCTCTTGATTCTTTCCTTTGCAATGTTGTTGTTCTCTTTTCTATAAGTACATCAGAGGCAGGTGCTCGAGAGAGCTCTTCATTTATATTCATTATACTTCCTTCAAGGCGCCCTCTCTGAACAAAGTGTGCAGTATCTTAACAGGGGGTTTTGTATAAAGTATGAAAGTTCCAGTCTTGTTCGATGTTGTAAATCCTCTCAAGCCACTTCTGTTTTATGGAATTCTCCAATTTTCTGTATTTCTTGTTGAATTAAATCTCTCTCACTGATTTTCAAAGGGTTTGTTGATCAATCCTTTAAACGGGCATTGATTTTTTTTTTTTTTTGTCATGCGAGGTTCAAGAAGGGCCGAACACAGTTGAGAACAACGACTGCAAATGGAAACCCTCGACTAGTAATGTGATCAGGGATTATCGTTGTTGGATCATTCAAGGCATATGGGAGAAAGTAGGAACTGGTTAGGAACTTTTCAGAGAATGAATTTGAAAAACTGGATATAAACCGAATTGTGGATAAATTTGTCTCAAGCTACAGGTGGATGCCGAAATGAAGCAACACAATGATGAGTAAACTGATATTCATTTGATTAAAGAAGACGAATCAGTATATATTTTTCCTTTTTTTTCATGAACAAAATGTTTGACCATTTAAGTAGACGATTATAACCTTGAAACTTAACAGCAATTATCACAAGAGAGGAATTCAACATTACAAAGATCCAAAGGGACAATGGAAGTGTCAAGAACATGTCAAGAGCATCTTGATCGTGTTCTTTAACCTCCATGGAATTGTACACAAAGAATTTGTCTCCGCAGTCAAATGGTTTATTGTTCAATTCAAACTGTTGCTATTTTATGGCGTTGATTTGGGTGAGGTGTGGGAAAAAGCCATAGTTAAACGCCTGGGTGCTCCACAATGACAATATACAGTTGTTATCTTTCAAGAACTAAGATAGTACAAAATATCTCTCATCTCATTATTAGGTTGATTGAGGGCCCCCAGGGAATTTTACTTTGATCGCAAAGATGGTATATTCGTTTCGAAAGATTAGGATAATGGAAGATAATGCAATTTTGGCTGGACGGGCTCGAACAAAGAACTTCGCGAGGGGAACGGTTCTAGGCACGAACGAGTGGATCGAAGGCATACATAGATTTTATTGAGGAAAGTGAACTTCTTCGAGGATTATTATCACGGACAATAGGGGTTAAGTGTGCGAGATTTGAAAATTTTTGAACATCTTTTGAAATTATAAAAACCATAACTAGTATAAATAAAATATATAATAAATAAAATACTATAAATAAATAAAATAAAATAATATTATAATAAAATAAATAATAAATAAATAAAATAATAATTAATTCTATTATGTATTTATAATAAATTATATATATATATATTTAATATATATTATATAATTATTTATATTTAAATTTGGATAGACCTTTAAAAAGCATATAATAAGTATGATAATATGTTAATGTATATATATATATAGAATGAGTATATATATACTCATATTAGATGAATACCTATATATTTATATGGTTATTCTCTAGTGATTATAAAATAATTAATAGCATACTTATGTCTTAAAAATATTATATTGTTTTATTTTAATTGTTTTTATTAATATCTAAATATGTAAATATAACTATATATATACCCATAAGTAGTTATATCATTCTCACCAGATAACCTCAATCCTCACGAGATCGGAAGATACGGTCTATCAATTAAACCTGTTACCTTGACGAGCAGGGTAGTCATATAGTGTAATATATTTATATATATATTATAGTATATATATATATAAGTGATTATTATTCCTTCATGTCGGTACCTTTCATAAATATACGTTTAGTTGTAGTATAGGATTATATATATATATAATTATACATATATATATATATAATAATATATAGGTATATAATGTGGATTAAATTCTATATCACCCCCTTACCGTAGGTAGTAAGGTGATGTAGTAGTATATTGTAGTAGTATAGTATTCTCCTGAGATATATAATCCCTACTCGACTCTTTGGTATGTGTGTGTATAATATATATTAGGTATTATATTATATATATATATATAGTAGTATATCGCGGGTATATATATAGTAGTTCTAACACCGTGGATATAAAATAATTCAAAGAGTTAATGAGTTGGTTACAGTGAATAAATACTCGATTAAGAACACATTATAAACGACTAGTGGCAATCCGAAATCCCCCCCTCATGTTGCGTCCGTCGTAGACGTTCGAGCCCCCTAGTGTGAACTTAACTATGCTTCCGTCTAATAAAGCTGCCATTACTGAGAGCTACATTAAATTAATTAAAAATACTCTCAATACAAGAGAAATCGATGTTTAAAATTCAAGGATGTTTAGTTAAGAGATTAGTTTTAATGGGGGTAAAGTTGTTGTATTCGAATAAACTTTATTAAATTAAGCAATTGCATAGATTCAAGTTAATTTTGTTGTGAATTGCAAAGACAAAATATCACTGTTAAATGTTTCTCTAATAGATTTAATTTAATTATTGACTCTTTTGAAAAATTAGTTTAAATAATTAAAATAAAATAATAAACCAAGAAAATATATGCTATCTTACTATAAATATTATATCTAATAATATGGAATAAACATGCCTTCTCACATAAAAACATAAATGATATTTAGCTGAAATTATAAACTTTATAGGATTTCTAAAATTACGAATTGGTTGAAATATAGAAGCATATTAAGAATAAAAATTTTTAATAGTGTCTATAATTATTTTAAATTTTTATTTAATTGGATAACATCTCTAGTACAACAATAACTTGCCATATAGTTGTTTGATGAGAGTTCAATGTAGCATACTAATACTCTACTGTCTCTAGTGTATTTCCTCCTAAGATAGTACATAACAAGAGCATGTAAATTCTCTTCTATTCTCTCGGGCCAATGTAATCTATTGTAATATATGTTATATATGGAACAAAAGTATATTATATAATGCTTTAAAATGAGAAAAGTTAAAGTAAAATTCAATTAGAAAAATATAAAGTCACCCAAGAATCCTTTCGAGAAAATTGATATAAAGAAAATGTGAATATTTTTATGATGAATAACTAGTATTAAGGAAATATATAGCTCCGCAGTTTTGTTTATATCTCGCAGACGGGGCTACACTTGGAGAATGGCGAGCAAATATATTTTAACCATAATTTTGTAACTATTTGAGGCTCAAGAAATTTCAACCTTATCGTGAGACAAAAATACACTTTTTAAATATGTGTACCAAGAGACTCTTAAATACCAAAAAGATGTAACAAGAATCAAAGGTGGTAAATTTTTTTAGTATCACGGGCATTTTAAGTTTAATGAATACTTAACAATTCTTCTAAAGTTTTCGACCTTCAATATTAACTTTCGATTTATTTAATAGTATTCTATCATCTAATATGGAACCATAAAACACAAAGTCTAGAAGCCAATATATTTGAAATTAGGACAGACGTTGTGAGTTAATATACAAGGGTCCCTAATGAAGAGGCGTAGAATATAAAACATAGCTTTTATTAAACAATGATAAAGTCGAGAATATATTATAGAAAATTAGGGTGTTGGTGGTGAGAAGTATATTTAGAAGTATATATAATATAAATAGTGTAATAGTATATAGTAATATAGCTAGTATATATATATAATTATAGGGGTAATATACTATATTATTATAATATAGATATATAATATATATTAATATATATATATATATATATATATATAATAAATATTATATAAATATATGAATATATATATATATATGTTATTATATATGTAAATAATATATATATAATAAATATATTTAATTATATAGTATATAGTAGGGTAATTGTAGATATAATATTGTTAGTTTTTGACTAGTTATATATAATATTATATATATTAATATATATAAAAGGTTGTTTTATAGTATTTTATTTATGAAACTAACGGCATTAAGGTTTAAATGTAGATAGGGTAATAAATTTTTGTTTTCACCCTATATTACAATACATAATAAGAGAAGATATTAATAATGAGTGCTATATTCGTCATCCTTGTATGGATGATATAACTGTTATCTTACTCATCATTGGTATGAGGTGACTTACCTGGATCATCCATCCTCATTCTATTGTGATAAAGGGGTTTAGTATTACTAAAGCCTTAAAGAGTAACTAATGTATAAAAACTTGATCAACCCCTACTATTTCATAGTACTTCTACTTAGTGGCATAAATATTCCTGCTAGATGTTCTAACTTCTGTACGTTAATGAACACGTAAAAAATTTTAAATCTCTTCACCAAACTCTATGAGTGACTTTTGCTACTTTCATAAAGTTTCTGTATTAGGATATATATATAAGTGTTAGGTCAGCTTGCGTCGCTATTGTCCACCTCCATATGTCGTGCGACTCGCCTATAAACGACAATTACATAAAGATAGGTGTTAGCTCCATAGTCGTGCTTGCTGAACACGTGTGCGCAATGTTGTCAGATTGAGAAACCCCAGATGCGATATTTCGTTGGTGGCTTGCCTCTTTCTTTTCCAGCTAACTGGTTCAATGTGAGAACTCCTTGTCCATTCTTGCTGTTATTTGCCAACTTATATTTAATTCATTCCTCTCTTAAATTTCTCCCACGTTGCGTATGCGGACCTGAGGGCAGATTATTGTCTTTAGGCTTAGGGCAGGTATTATGGGTGGGTGATTTTTCATTGTTTATTATACTTTCCGCCCCCTTCCTTGATAAAGGCTCGGCCTCCGTATGTAGTTTGGTGGTATAGAACTGTAAAATAATAATAATAATAAAAATAATAAAAAAATAATAAAAAAGATAATAAATATATATATAAAATATATATTATATATATTTGTAAAGTGGAAGGACCATTTTTTTGGTATTTGTTATCTTTTGTAAACTATTATCTTCCTACTTCAAAGTGGAGCTTGATGTAGTGTGTTAGCTATGATACGTATTATATGATATATATTCCATCCTGTTATAGATATTATTTTTATCTTTCATTATTTTTAAACCTCCTCGGCTTTCTTTCTGAGACGAGCTTCTTGCTCCTTTTTATTTAAAATATTGTTAGGTATAAAAGAAAGTTAATAACGTCTTTAGCTTATTTAATGAATATAATTTTTGATTTTATGTATATATTTATATAATAAATGTGTTATCTGAGAAACTTAATTAAATATGATTTAATCATTATAAATATATATAATTATAATAATATATATATATATATATATATATATATATTATGTATCATTACGTTTTACATTAATTTAACATATATTTTAATATATAATCAGTATATTTCTAAATATTATGAATTATCATATATAATATACTAAATTTTTTCAAAGATGGCCAAGTAAATTAAATATAAAGTATTACTAATGTATAATAAGAGTGAGATCTGCACTGGTGAATTTGATCAGGTGGTAACATCCAGTGCCTAATACTGGACAGAGTAAGAAGCTTTTTTTGGGTTTCCCCGCTCCGATTGAATTATTAAAAGTAATCCGCATCCGCATCACAACAATCGCTCGCTAAGTCTCGCTCTGAGTCGTTTATATTTTGGTTGTGTAAAGGTGCGGGAAATGTTATCTCTGATATGTTTCAGAGTTTTTGAAAATTGGAGAAATAATATATATTGAATAAAAAAAAACCACACCCTTCATGAAATTTTATTGATATTTTATTGCTGGAAAAGAAACAAATGTTTACAACGATACAGCGACTGAGTACAGAGGCAAAGGACCAGGATTTGACAACTGGCTATCAGAACGGTATATTTTACGCACAATTGATAGTATTCTGCCATAGTTTTATTGATCTTAATGTTATCAAAGACGAATTATTTCCTCAATCTCGCTGGAATAGTTACTCAATTTATGCTTGAGTTGATTGCTTGCAAAAACAAATAGAATAATATGTAAATGCTCAATAAAAGGACACTTCTACGCTTTCGATCCGCCGTTATTCTCCGCTTAGTTTCCTAAAGTTTATGAACAATATCTTATTTAATTGGATACAATGACGAACTAATAATGCATACTGGGTCTCTTTTTAAGTGCTATAATTGAAACCATAACATCTTGAAGAATTTTGCGCAGAAAAAATCAGCGCAGCTCTCTCTGACAGCTTCTAGATATCGCTTATGTAATACCATTTAATTCAACGCTAAGTGAAGCATTTTGGAACCATCTTCAATGAAAAGTGATGACGGTTTTAGTATATAAGAATGAAAGGATGTATTTAACTAGAGGTAGAAAAACGTTTTGGGTGCTTAGTGTTTCGGAAATCTAAGGTTGATCCTTTCATATCACACAAGTATTTAGCACTTTGACTATAGGAATTCTCTCGTATGCAAGCAAGTTATATTGTGTATACTCGATAAATTTTAGAACAAGCTTTAAATCTGTTTGTACCATTTGAGATATGTTGTGCCAGGATTGAAAAAACTTCCGAGATACCGAAACAGTCGTCATTATTATGAGACTATACGACTCCACTCTATACTCGAAAGGAAAAAAAACCACAGAAAATCTACAGAAATAAATCCAACACCTTCTATCGCAAATATGTGTGTGAATTGCTATAACAGATTCACTGGGCATCAAAAGTAAATATGTTTTTACTTAGATCACACACATGATTTTAGATGTATATGGTTTAGTCAGTAAATGTCACTGACGCTATAATTAGATTCAATTACACAAATTGAAGACTAGATAGCGAGCATTAAATGAATTGAAAAGAACTAAATCACCAAGTATTAAAAAAAAACGTATTAAGATTCAAATGATGAATCCAGAATCAGTTGTGAAATTAAGCAAAATGTTACCACGCTTGAAGTAAACTATGCACAAGGAAAACTTACAATCCGAACAGTCTTGATTAAATTAGCCATTCATTAAAAGGAAAACAATGGAAATATACAAAACCAACATCTTCCTCACAAGTAAATCAATAACAGATTCACTGGAGAAATTTTTCAACGCTCCAGTAGTGATGAAGAAACACAGGCAATATTCCAAAGACACAAGGATTTCAGTGCAAATAATATGATAAAAAATACCTTATCACCCCTTCTAAGAAAAACGGGACTAGATACTGATATCAAATGACGATCCTAGTCAGTCTTGGTGGAGTGCTTTAAGCAAAATTTGCAAAAATGTTTACCCGACGTTTTTAGAGTTAAACTTGACAAGATAATACCTGGCTTGTGCTCTCCAATAGGTGTTTCCAAGTGATGAGATATGTAATTAGCCGACTCGATGGGCTAATGTAGTCGTATGAAAACGAATGATATAACATCGACTGGCTCAGCAGAAAAGGAGAAAAAAATTTGATGTTCTTACTTCAAGCACAAACCTAGTCTTATATTGAATTTCGGCATGAAATAACTAGAATTGCAAAAAAAGAGTAATCATAAATCCATGTGAATCTCTTTCAATTGTAAAGGTCGGAAGTTAGGCGAATGTAAGGTTGATGGGCGTCGCGATTTGAGTTAGAGGTCTCCGTCTCTGGCCGCACCCTGGTAACAATGATATTAATAGATTGTGGCTAAAAAAGCAAGAAAATATATATAATATTAGTAATTATTTATTATTATCATACGGTCTATATATATTTATATATTATAAATATATATAACTAGTGTTTAACTATCATATATATATATATATAACTGATATTATTATTAAAACATCCGCGATACCCGCATCCGCATCCGCGGCTGTTAAAATCAAACATCCGCATCCGCTAATATAAAGTTGGCTAAAAAAAATTCCAATTTTAGCATCACTGAAAGTATATAGATATATATACTGACTTTACTATTATATATAAGGATATGTGGGTTATATATATTATATATTTATATAATATTTATATATATATTATATATATAGCGATAATCTCTTAAAAATGAATCTATATGATCTTAAGTCGCTAGATTAAGAATTGGGCTTCTCTTTTTTTTTAAAAAGGACCTTTTCTGTTGAAGCATATAGTCATAATAAAAGTTTTCATGGACGCGTAATCATCCCAGCGAAACTTATGCCCACTCATCCCAACATGTGGTACCGCCAACACAGTGTGGATTGGTTAATGAAGGTGAGGTGGAGCTTGAGCGGTGGGTATATATATATAAATATATATAATATATATATATAATATATATATAATATATATTAGTATATATATATTATATATTATATACATATATATATATATATATATTATATAATTATATATATATATATATAGCTATATCATATATAATATATATATTATATATATAGTATTATATATATATATATATAATCACTTTTCTTTTGCAAACGCTAAAAGTTTAAGAAGTTTTTAAAATAAAATAATCTATTAAAAAAATCTTGTTGTAATTCGTTTGAGATATAGATTGTGGAGAAATTATCGGCGGTCTCCATGACAAGATTATAAATAATAAAGACAAAATAATTATAAGTTATATCATAATTACTTTTTTTTACCTTTTTTTAACTTTTATATTTAACTTTTCTTTGTGTATAATTATTTGTTCACTACAAACACTTCACGCCTTTAAAAGCAGGGCTATTAAACACTAAACGAAACTTTTGCGTCCTGACGACCTCAGTTAGACGAAAAATGTCCTCATTGAAGGCGAGTATCAACAACGAATTGAGGAAAATTCGGTACGGCATTTATGAAGCTTGATGTTGATTTTTTAGTGCGATTTTGAAGAAGTATGAATCACTAAGATAATGCAGCCAGATGAAATATGCATATATAGTGAGTGGTAGTGGTGAGGTCTCCATTGTAGTTAAACATATCACTATATACTGTAAATGACTCTTCTCCATTCTTCTACGGAATAAAACCAATATTATAATATTACCGTAAGTAGACTCTACTATATAGCTATTAGAGATAGTAGGTATAACGCAGTATCATATTATAGTATAATATAGTATAAATATATTTCATTGTTAGTTATTATATATATTATAAATATATATATATACTACTGTGTTTTTATATAGTTTTTATAATAATAGTAGTAAGATATACGTTAGATCTTAGTATATTAATATACTAATATAAAATTACTATACTATAGTAAGCAGTGTAAGCGTGCTCCAGTGACTGGTGGAAAGTTACTTACCAAAATATTATTGGTGTATGAATCATTTCTTCAGGTAATCCAACCATTAGTATAGTAGCAGGTTGGAATGTGGTGGGCCAGTTATGTACTTGAGTTACGTTACTACGCATACATGGAGTGACATCTTTCTTCCATAGATTTTTAACCAGAGATACTCAAATATGCGAAGCGAAGTTAAATCTGTAGGTGTAATCAGGAGTTCATTTCCTTAGTGAAAGTAGCTACGTTTCGGGGTGTTCTACTGAAGGAAATAGCTACATTAAGTCTGAGTACTGGAATGTCTGCGGACCCTTAGATTTAACGGGTGAATGGTATGTTGTGACTGCTGGCTTCCCGTCTCTCACCTCCGGTCTATCTAGTCTTGAAGGCTTTTCCGTGAAATTAGTGATAGCTTAGAAAAAATGTCGTATTAGTGTGACAATGAGAAATTAAAAAATAATGTCTCACGTTAACACTCGAGAACTATGATAGCGTCTGTGGATAATACTTTGATTAACGGTTTGATTCGCGAATCGCCTCAACTCCTATTACAGGTTTTGCGTGATCTGTGTTGGTTAGTTCAACGGGTCGTTCATCTGCATTTGCATGTTTTTGAAGGGTCGTTTATTGTGACCATCTTGTAATCTAGGAATATTAGTGCTCCGACTGGAAATATGTCACGTTAACCTGTTGGCTGGTAGAGCATGCAGTATTTTGTATAGAGTGGGACGAAGTTCCCGTTTTTCACAGTTCTGCATTGTGATATTACATTCGTTATTGGCGGTTAGTTGTTCTGACAGTGCATCTTTGAAATAACTGTTGCACGGTGGGCGTGGTGGTGTGTGTGTGTCTTTGGACGGGTCAAGTGTTGTCAGAATGAGTGGTGTTCTCTTTGCGTTCGATCCCACGAATTATGTATAAGTATGGGACGCGAGTTGTTGTGTAATTTCTTCAAGTGTACTGTACCTCCACCTCGGAAAGGTTTGTTCATTGTAGTTCGTCTCCGCAATTCTTTCGTGTTTCGATTTTTTTCCTTCTTTTCGACTCTTCGGCTTTCTCCTTCTTGTCTGGACAGAACTTTCGTTTCTCATTTTTGTAATTGTGGTGTTTAGAGGGTTAAGGAGTGTTTGTTTTTCTATGGCGCATTTTTTTTATTCCGGTTTTTTTATTCTTGAACTTGGCATACCATGTTATATATAATATATAATTATTTAGGTGTATTGTAGTGTTCTAGTAATCCTACTATATAGTGGATATAGTATATATGTATAATTTTTATTATAGTATATATATAGTATGTGAACATATATATATGGTATATATTTATACTTTATAGGTATTACTATATTATATACTATAGTATATATATATTTAATATTATCATTATACTATATAGGTATATAGGATAATAATTATGTACTTATATATATATATATAGATATACTTAAATTTATTCATGTTTGGAATATATTAAGTATATATTATATATAGTGTCTTATATATATTATATTATAATATATATATATATATAATATTATAGTATATATGATTATTAGTATATATGTATATAAGTATAATATATTATATATTCATATATATTATTATAATCAGCTTTCATAGAAATGATCCTGTTTATCAGAATGTTAAAATTCAAAATTATATAAATAAAATCTTGTTGGAGCTCATGTCTGTATTAGAATGGAGAATTTTTTTTTGGATAATGACAAGATGATTATATAATTAAAAGACAAAATATAATAGGGTTATGAATCATCAAAAGTTAAACCATAATTAATCTTTGCTTCTGTTCGTTTTTTTAAAACAGTTTATGTTTCATCGGTTCTATGTTTTAAACTGAATATATCAAAGTATTAATATATATATTTTAGGGTGGAATTAGAGTTGTCAATATAAGATGTAGGTTAAAGTCTAGAAATTTTATTTGTATTAGTAGTTTAGATATATATATCTAGTCAAGAATTATATATTATATATATGGAATTATATATATATATAGTAACCTTCCTGTTTCCCAGATGTAGAAGGTGAGGTGGTTGTGTAGCATACACACGGAAAAACGTGACCAAAAGTGATTGAGAACTCGTCATAGGTCCAGAATCCTCACATGGGGAGGGCCTCACGAGACCGCTCACTGTCCCGGTATCTTCGTCAATGTCGGGATTCATCCCCTGGGCGGCCCACAATCATACCCCCTCCTTATTTTATCAATTCCATTCACTCATATAATGCACCTTTCTTCCCGCCAAGGTCATACATTTAGAGTAATTATTTTCAAGGCCATTCCTTTATGTATGGTATGAGTTAACAGTGTCAAATTTTCTGGGGTCTGCGCTTGTCGGTCGCTCATTACACCGGGATTACCAGTACCTCCACCTATGTTACCAATTCCGCTCTAACGCGAACTACTATTACTCTACATATCCTTTTCCATATCTCTTCAATTTTTCAAAATAATATATATTATAGTATATTAATATATATCGGTATCATATAATAATTTTTTAGTATATAATATATATATGAAAAAATAGAAAATAAGAAATATAAGAATTTATATAATAATTATCATTATCATGAATATATATTAGTGATGCCAAGTTGGTAAATTACAAGTATCCCCGAATATATAATTTTATCGGTCTTATATTATATTTATATATTATACTTTTATACTTATTATATATTATCATACATATATATATATCCCTGTTATTACTATTATAGTTGATAAATTTCAAATTATTATAACTTTAAATATACATTTAATCGAAATATTATTTATATTAATATTTTAATATTAATTGTATATGGGTATATATATACTAAAAATAAAAATATATAGTATAAATAAATTAAATCATAAGATTATATATAGAATAATATAAAAAAGATCACATTAATAATTAAATACATTATTAGTATAATATATAATTATTATAATTAAAGTGTCCTAATTATATGATAATAATTCATAGTGATATTTACAGAGTGGGATATGATATATAGTATATATTAAATTTTAATTATAATTCTCATATATATATAATAAATTATGATAGATTTAAAATTATGATTATATTATATTATTTAATAAGGATTCTAAATATATAAGACTTATATAAATATATAAAGTATATTATATAAAGTATAATTATTATAAATTAATGTGAGAAGTCAAATTAAATTTTACATAGTAATAATATATTATATATAATAATATATTCTAGACATTACCGAAGATTTAATTGTTAATCTTAGAAGATAAACAGAACTTTAAATGTTTTAATCACTGTTAAATAATACATAATTTTACAATGGATAAATATAGTAAAATGTTCATAATTCTTATTTATTTACTTTAGAATGAGAATTTAATGATCTAAATTATAGATAATAATCTTCGCATACAAAAAATAAAATTAATAGAATGTGTATCATCAAATAAATAGAATATAAACAATGAAAATAAAATAGGATATAAATTTAAATAAATCGATAAGATCCGATTGGTTGCTGCAACGTGTTTTATCTTGCTAGGGGGGCTGACTTAACTACGTAAGGGTGAATAATAAATGTTCACTATGAGAGCAATCCAATATGTATTTTTAAGTTAATTATTATGATTGCAATTCCTGGAACAAATAATTCTGACTGGGATGCATAAATATAATAAATAATTAATAATAACATATATAAATATATATTACATCAGCTAAATATATAATAAACGAAATAATAATATATATAAATATATAATAAGTTATTAAATCATATAAATAAATGATAATAAATAATATATAGTTGTGTATAAATATATATAATTAAATTATATAATAATAATCAATAATTATAAATTATAATAATTGGATCAATAATGTCTTCTTTTAATAAATAGGTATATATACATAATGTGTGTCAATAATTCAAAATATGAATCTGAGATCTCATGGACCAAATTGAAATCTCCAAATTAGTGTGTTTAATAAGTGCATATATTAATATAATTCTTATAATAATTTTATTCCAATTATTGAAAATTAAAAGGAAAAAAAAATATAGACTAGGTTTTTTCCCATAAATAAAAAAAATTTAAAAATGTTCCCGCACGTTTTTACAAAATATCGATTCATGTGTTCTCAGTTGAGTACATTCTCAAACTTTTAAAAAGTACAAGAAATCAAAAATATATTATATATTTTATAGTATTAATGTTCACCGAAATTACAAAGTCACATTACTCTCAATAAATAACACTTCCAATACACAACACTACACAAACACATAACCACAATCACACAATCACACACACTAACTACAACACACTAGTAATTAGCTAGTCATACTAATTAATTAATAATAAGTAATAAATACTAAATGTAATCTAATAAATAAGGAAAAATCATTATAATAAATTTTTTATTATATAACTACTTATTATATTATTATTTATAGTATATGTTATTTCTATATTAATAATGATTTAATAATACTATAAACAAACCTACATACCTTACCTACAGTATATTATAATATATAATATATATATTATTATATGTTTATAATAGTAGTAGTATAATATTAGTATTATTTTATATTAATTAGCGAGTTAAGAATTATCATTTAAATATGTTAGTGCTACGTGCCATATAATAATCAGTATTCTAGTGTATATGAATATTTAGTGAAAAGATGCAACCGATTACCATCGGATAGTCGGGCTCCATCAGGATATCTGGTGGTTATCGGTCGATTTTGGTGGTACAGGTAAAAGCATTTCTCTAAATTTCGGAGTAGAGACCTTATTCAGGTGATCGGGTATCAGGTATCAGGTGGCTCACGGCAAATATTTGTAGAGTAGTAGTCTATCCAGTAGTGTGCAGGCTCGTATCGGTGATAAATCTGTTCTGACCGATACCTTTAACGGTACCAAACATGTTAGGCGTCTTTAATTGATTTTCATTATATATACTATATAATACTACTATATATAATTATATATGACTTATTATTAAAATATTAAGTTTTTAGTAGTATATATAGTAGTAAATATATAGTGTATACATAGTACGGAAGTTTATACAGTATGTTAGATTTCATATCTAATAATATGCATACATTTCCCTGTGTTATAATTAGTGATATATCACTCGGTACCTTCAATATTATATATGCATACGTAATTTTATTCGAGACTCTAAATTCTTATGGATATTATGTTATAGTATGTACGACTCTTAGATATTATATGTAGTTCGCGACATGTTGTAACGCCCAAAATACTTAATAGTTATATCAATAATATCTTCATCATATTTTATTATCTATATAACACTATTTCTAACACAATATCTTAAACACTTTTTACTTCAAGTTTGATCTGATATAATATAAGCTAACGCTAACATGTTTCCTAAACTTATTCCTTATAATAAATAATTAGGAAGCCACTTCATTAGATCTTTCTAACTATATCGCTCCTATATAGCCTCTCTAACGACTGTAATTTGTAATTCTATAAAGTAATCTGGTTTGGAAACCTCATTCTCAACTTATTGACGAAGTTATTCTTATAAGATATCATTCCAGTCCCCCATTACCCCCTAAATTTCGAATTCCAGCCAGAATGGCCTCTTTCGTGACTGTGAGGGTATTAACTCGCGTATATTATTCTTTCTCATATCTTAACTTGAATTATATGCGTTTATTTTAATGCCACTTAGGATAACTACTAGGTGATAAGTAAGACTGTTTATTATCTAATATATATAACGTGGCTGACGTGCTTATTGAAAATAATCAAAGCATTAGTTGACCAGGCATAGCACGCGTCACTTGCTCTCCAATCTTTGAGTTTCCTCCTTCTACTATCTTTCTCTTATCTATTGTACTATTCTTTTCTGCTCTAATTCTACTAAATATAATATTAGGACTGCTGTTGATGGTGGCGACTTCTTTTATTTGGTTCTAATTAAGTTAGGTAGTTATCTCCTCAGGTGATTTCCGTTACATATATCCTTACTTTTAATTCCTTATCTATTTCTATACGACAGTAATGACTTTTCTCACCGATTGGCCGCAAATGCATCTATCATCTATTCTATCCAGCCCAGTTAATTGATACGAAATAGTACATCGTAACCACTTCATTCATAATCGAACCCATCTATTTCGTTCATCTACCACGCTTCATAATTACTTCATAAGAAGATTGACTCTCGTCTTAATCTTTGTATATACAAGTATGATGTTGAACTCTTGCTGAAACCTGACTAGAAATTTTTCCGGGATTGGATGGTCGTCTCAATGCCTAGATGATAATTTAATCTCATTAGATGAACACTTCATATCAAGAATACTTCTCTCTCTTCCTTAAAAGGCATATCTGTGATCATGTGTTCGGTCCTATTACCTCTTTCGGACTTTTTCTCTTTCGTCATCTCCTATTACGCATATGATCTAATTCGAGATAATTCATTCGCGTTTGGCGCTTATATCCACTAGAGAAGCAAAAAAATGTCTGTAAGAACCGATACACTTCAAACAACGAGGTATTTTTGCTCTGAACATACATTTTAGCTCTAATAAGTTGCTTGGCAGTATTCAGAAAGCAATACTGGAGGAAAGCAAATGAAAGTTGAACGCGTCAGAGACTATTTATTTCCTTTTTTCTACAAGATTGCTCCCCAGTATCAATTATATCAGAGAGAAAGCACCTTCCATCGCCCTTTTAATGGTAGATATGGTCATCCTGCTCTCATGTTCGTAAATATACTCTCTGGGCATCTAGGTTTCGCGCCCGGTACATTTTTCTGAGGTCAATACGGATGGTACGAAGTATCCGGAAGGGCACTAAAAATGCTTTTTATTTTTAAACTGTTTATGTTAATTTACTCTCCACTTCACTTGACCCTCTACCTTTATGCTCGGCTACGCTACTCAATGTTTTAGGTAACTTTAATCTCTTTTCTTATTAAGGTTACCGCAGTTATGGCATTTATGCTTCAATAGAGAAGTACTTATTATCACTCTGACGGCTTACTCCAACCACCTTTACGACGCCCTCTGATTAATCAATAAGTGAGTAGTTTATACGTAGGTATTGGAATTTGAGTATTTTATGTTTAAATATTTGGTAATACTCTAATATGCTAGTTCGCTCTCGGTTGTATATCTTCTTTCCTTGCCACCTTCTGTTCTGTATGGTAAATTCTCTTACCAATCTTCTGTGGTTTCCTGCTGAAGTTTAATCTTCCTCACTTTTAACACAGTCTTTCTCAAAGGTGCGAATAACGCCCCCTTGTGGGCCGCTGTGAGGTGCCTGACGGGGGTCGGGCTCGAGATGTAGTGTGGTGTGTTGTGTGTGTGTCCTAGAAAAAAATGGGGGGTGTTGAAGTGATTTAGGGGGGATGGCTGATATGTAATTTCATCTACTTAATACTTTTAAAATTCTGATCTGAGTAGTTGATAGAACCTTAGCACGGAGCTAACGATAAGAACATCGAGATGATATTAATGAGAGTAGATTTTGAGGATTCATAGTTTCTGCGCGCGTTTGTTTGATCATGTTTATTAGAGTTATAAGTTTGTGTGTGATACGTGAGTACAGATGAGATAGTAAGTAATATAAAATAGTGATAGAGAGTATATATATATATATATTATATATATATCATGAAGATAAAGTGTAAATAAGTATATATAGTATATATGAACGAGAGAGAGTGTATAAGTAGCTGTGAAAAACTGAAAAAAATGTTGTTGAAGAAACTATGAACCAGGTTCAATATATAGAGGTAATATAAGGTCGTTTACTATATCAAATAAGATAGGATAGATGTGTAATGAGAGAGTAGAAGAGAGATAAAGAGAAGAGATATAGATATAGTAATATATAGTATATATATATATAGTTATATAGATATATAGTTGAGTATATATAATAGAGTATATATATTATATATATATATATAATATATATAATATATAGGACATTTAGTGAAGTGAGGGTTAGACTCCGTTAATATGGGTTAGAGGGATAGGTTGTTATAGGATTAAGTGAGTTGAGTATCATGGGTCCACCTAGGTATGCTGTGGTTAGGTGTTATGGTTCCCCATAATTTGTTGTATGTTTTACCTCTTAATAATATTGGTAAAAAACCTTAATAACGGATACAATTAATTTATGTGTGACATTAATCGACATCCATAGGAGTCAAACCGCTTATATATCAAGGTGTACCTCTATAGGATGTATTCAGATCATACTATATATCTCCCGTATACCTACCTCGATTTATAAAATATAAGTATGGTGAAAAAGTTAATATATATACTAAATAACTAAAAAATAACTATTATTTAATATTTTAGTTCATAATTGCATTTACCTTCAAGAAAAGATAAAGCTTCTGTATTGGTATATATATATATATAAATACCAATATATATATATATAATATAAATATATGAATATGAACTATAAATATACTCTTAATTATTATTATACTATAAGTATATAGTATTTATTATAACACTAATATTAATATAGTAGCCAAATAAATATAATTATAATTAGTTTTATCAATAAAATAATTATATATACTAATAATAAATAAGTTTATTATTTACTCTATATTCCACGATTATTTGTATAATAATTATAGGTAATATTATAATAATTTATTAAGGTGATAACTAATTATTAATTATTCGACCTATTATCTGAGATGTCATCACAAATTATCATAGCAACTACATATAGGCCTGGCAGAATATAGATATATTTATACATACGTAAACATCTAAGTCATTATCTACTATAACTTGCTGCCTCACCTGGCCCTAAAAAAGTCTCGTGTTAGAATGTCAGTTAATGACCATCAGCAAATGGAGGACGAATCGAATTTTGGCGCAATAACAAATAATTATATAGGATTAATTAAAGTAACTGAATAGTTCTATTTTGGTTTTTAAGGTTTATGGTAAAAAGTAAAAAAAAATTTTGGGGGCGCTAGAAAAAATAATTGATTATTAAGAATTATGGTGTATATGGATAGTAAAAGGTTGAAGAATGCTATATATATTCTGTGAATCACCTGACCGATAAATTACGATATAGATTGTGGTGAACTTTTGAGGCGTTTACAACACCCCTCCATTAATAGGTGTTGTGTGTGGTTATTTAATTGCCAATACTTGTAATTATTTATATTATTATTAGATATATAATTATAATATTATAATATAATAGAGATAATATTATATATATAATATATATAACTTATATTTTATATAACAATAATAATATATTTGATATAAGTTTTGCATATATATAATAAATATAATATTAAATTAATATATTTATATATTTTATGTATATATTATTTTATGTGATTTAGTATATATATATAATGTTTATATATGTAAATTACTAAACGACAAGTATGTAGACACAATATAACACTATATGGAGAAAAATATTTTTAACTCAAATATAAATAATAAAAATATATAAAATATATAATATAGTAATATTAGTATATTATATTATGATGTTATATATTATATATTAATATTACTTATATAATATATTATATATATATAATTATTATAATTATAATATGATATGATTATAATATTTAATATTAATTATAAAATATATAATTGATATATTAAAATATGGATAAAAGTATACGGTATCGTTATCGGAGGTATCAGGCAAAATTTATATCATGGATATCGATTATCGGCTCGGTAATCGGTTTGAGAAAAAATAATTGTGAAGTTACTTTGTATCAGGTATCGGATATCAGGACTTAAAAATTGCGGTTAATCTCGGTATTGCAACACTAATCTATATTATAATATTATAATATATTATATAATAATATTATATATATAATAATATTAATATTATATATTAATATATATTTATAATATATAGTATTATATTATATATATATATTATATAATAATATATATATTATATTTATATATTATACTCAATAAAATATAATATATATATATATGGGAAACGTGAATATATGAGTGGGCACAAAGATTATCAAGTATCTGCTTACAAAAACTAAAGGACAAAACCTTT
Source organism: Trachelipus rathkii (assembly GCA_015478945.1). NCBI lineage: Eukaryota > Metazoa > Arthropoda > Malacostraca > Isopoda > Trachelipodidae > Trachelipus > Trachelipus rathkii. The sequence goes on along the minus strand of JABUQX010122505.1, from coordinate 14,312 downwards.
ACATGTGTAAAGCTCCACATGGTTTTGTTATTCAGACCATATAAAAATTATTACTAAATATAATGTCGGTCTTGCCATGTGGAACAAGAATTGTGTGCGATATTAGAAAAAAAATTTATAATTTTACCCATTTGATTAACAAATTTTTTTTTCCTGGAACTACTTAGCTCATAGTTATTGAAAGTCGCCGACACGATTTAAGTTGACTGATTTTAGTCATATTTTAGTGATTAACCATAACTACTGGCACGATATGTTTTGCCAATTAGCGATAGTACAGGGAGATGAAATTAGTTTTTTTTATCTCTTCTCTTGGTTCCATTAGTGGTTGTGATTTTTGTTTTTTTATTAGACTATTACAAAGGAATACCCGCCTCTAGAGGAGAGGTAACTACTCACAAGAGTGGCAGTAGTCCGGGTGTTCCTCTCGGCTTTATCAGTGGGACGACTGTGGATTCCCCGTCAGTGTTCTCGATGGCCCCGTGAATAATACATAATAATATAGTAAGATAGGATTGTGAATCATATTTATTAGCTATATATATATATCTAATATAAATTATATATATATTTTAATTTTATTTTTGTTTAAGTTTCATCTGTTTCTAATTAATGAAAATAGATTTATATATTAAAGTTTTTTTCTTTTTTTTGTTTTTTTTTACTTTTAGATAAAAGCTGAATACGAGATTCCAAAATATTGCCAAAGAAATCTACGTATGTAAATGTCGTACGTTATCGAGATATATCTGTGCCCCTAATCTACGATTTGGCATATGATTCTTCAAAACTTGGATTTTTTTAGTATTATATTTATTATATATTATATATAATATATAGTATGATTATATATATAACTTTTTATTTATTTTTTCACTATATCATTTTTATGTATTATATAATGATATCAGTATCAATTCTGATTCAGGTTTATATGATTACTTCTTTATGAACTTCCTAGTTGTTGGCTCTAATAGTAACATAACTTGATGTTTGGTGATACTCAAAGTTAGTTATATAACTAGAGGTCAGTTATAATAGAAGTTAGGTATACAACTAGAAGTTAGTTATACTAGAAATTAGTTATATAACTCTGTCAATATAGATACTTTACTAATATTATATATATTTTATCTCTAGTGAATAATATAATAGATATAAAAGGACTTTTCAGAAAATTACAAAGTTATTTTGAATTAATATAATGTTCAAAATCCCAAACATATGAAAATTAACTATACATTTTAGTTTATTTTGAAGATTATTTGAAACTCAAATAAAGAAAAGATTTTTTTTTTTGATCTTAATATAAATTCAAATATTTTTGGCGGATTTATTTTACGATCCCGAATAACCGGGATTTAATACCATTCTAAATGAGATTTTAACTCACATAAAAGAGTTAAGTATGATAAATTAAAATTATATCATATAATATGTAAATTATAATATTGAGATTATATTAGACTTTTTGAATTCTTTATGAGAAAATGTTCAATATATATTATATATAATATAACATTATTTATCATTACATATATAAATAACTTATATATATATTAATATTATCATGATTTGATAATATTCTTAAGGCAACCAGTCCATATACAAAGTATATATATTTATGACGATTAGTTGATGCTTATAATTACAGTTATAAAGTTATCATATTATACGAATGCGTGATGAAGTTTTATCTCATATGATTAATTTTTCTTTTCTTTTAGCTACTAAGTACTCTAATTATAATATATTATTAAATTTTTATTTATTAATTACAGATGCTGAACTATAACTAAAAGATAAATATTATGTCTAGTCATATCAGAACTCCATTATGATCTAAATTATCCTCTCTGCTCTTAGTTCTTCGGCGGTGCAGAAAAGAGCTATATAAAAGTAAAATAAGGTTATATTTTAATTTGAGGTCTAAATAATGACCATTATTCGCCCGAAAATTTATAAAGTTCAAGACTCTGTTTAATCTATTAGATTATCACTACTTAATGGTTACACTAATGTTGATACAAAAGGACAGTCAATTACGTAGCTATTTATCTCATCCTCACTCTCTACTCGTCTCGTCTCTCTACTCCTCCTCTACTCTCTCTCTCATCTCTTCTCTCTCTTCATAATATATGTTATACTATTCACTTTCAATAGTGAGGGAATTTATAACGTATTTTAATACTTGAAGATACCCCTTATCCAAATCAGACTATATGTCGGTTATAAATACATCTTGGGTGCATAATTAGTTGTAAAGGGAGAATTTAGATAAAAAAAGGTGATAAGTTTAGTAGTATTCTCGACTTATTATATATCAAGGATATGGCTATCTAAGTATTAATACTATAAAATTAAAAGAATTATAATACAAATTATATTTTAAGTAAATAAAAGTTCTTTATAAATATATATATGTATATAATTATATAGATATTTAGAAAGCTACTGTCTTAAATATTAAAAACTTATAATTATGAAAACGTTATTTTTAAGGCTTTAAATATAACAATATATATTTTCCCTATTCAAATTAGACATAGAAGATCAGAGGTAAGTATCTCAAAAAGTCTCCTCCACTTTATCATTCGGTAACCCTCGCTTTGTTTGAATTTATGCGCGTGTATGTGGTCTACGTTATTGCAACATCTGAGCTACCGGGCTCTTTTATATTTATTGTTGAGTAACTACTTATTTCCTAAAATAAATATGCAATTTAAGCTAACGTCATCTGCTAATTGTGGAAAAGTAATGAAATTACAGAAAATATGGGTGCTGACTAAAAAAGCAAGTAGAGTAGAAGGGATATTGTCGTTAGATGATAAATTTTAAACAATGTTAAGTAACTTATTTCCTAAAATCAAATATGGAATATTATGCTATTTTATATGTGCCTGCTAATTGTTTAAAAGTAATGAAGTAACAGAAAAAAAGTCTGATAAAGAAGAGTAGGAAGAAAGTTTGAGATAAATTAAAACAATGAAGAATATAACCATACTATATTTAAGAGATGGAGATGAAATGTTGAGTTCTATGAAAATAGGAAAGGAAATTCCAAATAAGGAGAGGTTCAAAATAAGGAAATTCAAAATAAGGAGAATTTAAAATAAGGAGAATTCAAAGTTAGAAATCAGAATAAGGAAATTCAAAATAAGGAAAGTCAAAATAAGGGGAATTCAAAATAGGGAAAATTAGAAATAAGTAGAATTCAAAAAGAGGAGAATTCAAAATAAAAAATTCAAAGTTAGAATTCAAATTAAGAATTTAAAATAAGGAGAATTCAAAGTTTAGAGTATTCAAAATAAGGAAAGTCAAAATAAGGAAAATTAGGTAAATTCAAAATAAGCAGAATTCAAGAAAAGGAGAATTCAAAATAAGACAGTTAATAAGTAGAATGTAAAATAAGGAGAATTCAAAATAAGAAAAGTCAGAATAAGGAAAATTTAAAATAAGCAGAATTCAAAAAAAGAAGAATTCAAAGTTAATAAGAAAAGTCAAGATTAGGAAAATTCAAAATAAAGAAAATTTAAAATATGGAAATTCAAAGTTTGAAGAATTCAACTTCTAAGCTACACTAAACTTCTCAAAGTTGCTTTCGATAACAAACCGGAAAACGAATTCATACATGCTGCAATATCAGCAAAACCAAATGCAAGGTATTGATAATGCTGAATGAACATTGACGACAATCACGAAAAATGATGACTACAAAGAAAATAGAGGGTGGGAGAATATGCTTTATTTTGGAGTTCAGAAAGCAGGAAATATATTAGGGTGTGGCGTGATAGACGGTAGTGCCAAACACAGTGAAAATTACAATATAGATGGCGACTATTACAAAACTAAAAGAATAAAAAAAAACATGAATCAGGGCACGACGGAGTTTTTTGTTTGCTTGTTTTTTTTCTTTTTTGTGGCATCAACCCCAACCACCAACCACTAGATTAATCCTGGCATATTATAGTTCGATACATATTATATATACATAAATTAATATAATAGGTATTAAATAAATATATATAGTATAATTAACTATAAACCTACACGAAAATGAGATGTCGGAATATTACAAAACTGATCACATTATTCATTGACGTTTATATATATTATAATTCTCTCATGAAGTAGATAATGAGTCACTCGATATTTTATTCATAATAATAAGAAATAAATTCTATACATATATTAATATATATAGGCCTTTGTGAAGGAAATTTATTAAAATAATATAGAAGTGTCTTTAAATATTAATATTTATACAATCTGAATTTTCATTTTCACTATTTATTTACTTCATAAATATGATAAAGTAGAAGTATATAGTAGAGTAATAAATAAAATAAACCTTTTCTATTACATAGGGATAATTATTAATTAAAATATTATTATATGTAAGCATTTCTTTATATATTTTTATAACAGATTCTGAATTAAGGAAGGGAGATTACGTTACTAAAAGACTCTCCTTCGAGATTTTGATAAATTTAATTAAGAACACTATATTTAATTAGAAAAAGGGGGCGGATATTATATTAATTCTACGACATTAAAGGACTGAAATTACAATCATGACCTGTGACTAATCGTTTTGTTCCTCAATTTACTTGTTGACCTCCTCTTTTGCTCCGAAAGTGAGGTCAACAATGTTCGGAACTTTCGTTGAATCTGTCAAGAATCGTTCAGCACAGTCATTTTAATTTAGTTTGTGCTGTAAAAAGAAATGATAAATGAACCACGTTCTTAATGATACAAATGATAGGATGTATATATAAAAAAGTTAATCTATCATAATATATATATAAGTATATCATATATAAATATATTTTTCTCTACCGTTTATAATATTTAGTTATAGTTTTATATAGATAGCAACGAAGGAAGAGGAAATTACGGTTTTAATAACTGAGGAATTACAATACCATAGTATCTAACAAATATACTAAACATACTGTTAACAAATTTTAAATACCGTATATTATAAATTATGATTTACATTACCATAACAAATAAATAATACAAATATAATAAATTAAATAATAATTAATAATAATAATTAGAATATAATAATAATATAATAATTTAATAATTTCTTTATAACAATAAGGTCCTTCATATATTTACTACATAATAATCTTCTTATTATAATATATTAATAAACAACATCAAAATTTTTAATTTTACTAAAATCACAACTCAAAAGTAAAAATTTTTAAAATAAGGACGAATAAGAGAATAAATAGTTTGATGTAAACTGGTAGTAATAAATAAATTGGTTCATAAAAGACTAAAAACTGAATAAAATAATTATTCTCCTTAATTTTAATCTCATTATTATTTATCAATTATTATTTATATATTATTTTATTATTGATTTATTAATTTATTATTATTTATTTATTATTATTATTGTTGATTATTATCTATTATCATTATTTTATTTATATCTATTATCTATATTATATGACTATTTTATTTATTATTCTACTTTAATTATATGGGCCTTACTATTAAATTTACATGAATCATTACTATTAAATGCATTTTTTCTGTGGTTTTCAAAGGCATCACAACACGACACTGTGTTGCAAATAGTAAACCCATTTCACATACAAGGGAAATTAATTTATCCAACTTAAGAATTAAGTGATTGTTATTTTAGCAGCACTCCTATTATGCACCATATATATATAAAAATGTACTGTCTATTTCTTTGTTATTTAATGACTGGAATTTAACTTTAATCTTTAAATACTGAATATCTTTCATTCCTTTGGCATAGTTTGCTTTCGACTTGACGCCCTTCATTTATTACTTTAATTATTATTATTATATGATTATTATATTATTATTATTTTATTATTATTATAAAGAAAAAATAAAAGATTTTATATTAAATATAAGTATATATATATTTATCCTTTATTTTATTTTTTATATTTATAATATATTATATATATATATACATATTAATATATATACTATATATATATATAATATATTATATATATATATATCATTATACTATCATATATATTTTATAATAATATATATACTATATATCTTTTTATTTATATTATGTCTATCATTATATTTTTTATATATTATATATATATATTAATTATATATTGCTGTCAAATAAATTATCTTCCATTACTTATGATACGAATAAATAATGAAATTTAAAAGTATTCTAATTTTTAAGAAAAATAACGTTATTTATAATTGTTGGCGCTTCAAATTGTTATGTTTGAGTAGGGCGGTTAAATCCCAGAAGTACATCTTATTATTATACAAATAAGGTGAAAATACTAATTAGGAAAAAGAGTTCATAAAAATAATCACTCTAATAAAGGTTCTTAATAGAGAGATAATATATTTACAATTCTTTTATTGCAATAAATTTGTAGTATATATATGAATTTAACTTTTAACTACTATGAGTCACATAAAGTTATTTTTAATTGTTATATGATTATGTTTTATAAATGTTTTATTAGTATAGTATTAGTTATATAACATTGTGTTGCATTAGTGTTGGTGTTTATTGTATCTAAAAATTATTTCTCTCTCTAGCTCTCTCTTCTCTCTCATCTTCTCTCCTCTCTTCTATCTCTCTCTCTCTCTCTCTCTTCTTTCATTACTCTCTCTTCATCTCTCCTTCAGATGGAAATATAATCTCAGTAGTTGCAGTCAGCGAGACCGTTTCTATATATACTATATATTGGAAAAATATTGTAAAAAAAATTAATTCAACAGTACATATCAAATGTTAGGATGGTGACAATTAACCTCTGATTACTACTTCG
>JABUQX010122505.1:0-2500 GCA_015478945.1 Trachelipus rathkii | reverse complement strand
TGTAAAAAGTTCGAGAAAAAGCTACAAATTAAATTAGCAAATTCAAATTAAGTCAAATCTGAAAAAAAATTCTTTCTATTTTTTTCATAAGTACACTTTTAACAAAATCATTTACCAAACAAGCTGAATCAATACACAAACCATTAAATTTACTCAAAACATCCTCATTCCAAAATTAAAGTTTACTCAAGTCATCCTCAATCTACCACTAGAGTTTACTCAAATCATCCTCATTCTACCATTAAAATTTACTCAAATCAACCTCGTTCTATCATTAAAGTTTACTTTAATCATCCTCATTCTACCATTAAGGTTTACCCAAGTCATCTTTATTCTACTATTAAAGTTTACTCAAATCATCCTCATTCTACCATTAAAGTTTACTTAGATCATCCTCATTCTGTCATGAAAGTTACTCAACTCATCCTCATTTTATCATTAAAGTTTACTCAAATAATCCTCATTCTACCATTAAAGTCTACTTAAATCATCCTCATTCTACCATTAAAGTCTACTTAAATCATCTTCCTTCTTCCATTAAAGTCCACTCAAATCATCCTCATTCTACCATTAAAGTCTACTTAAATCATCCTTATTCTACCATTAAAGTCTACTGAAATCATGCTCATTCTACCATTAAAGTCTACTCAAATCATCCTCATTCCGTGTTGTATCAACTAATAATGAAAAATAGGACCTACTCTTTTAAAAATATTATTAATAAAATATGACAGATATTTATCATCCAGCTATTAAAAAAGTATTTGAGTAAACTTAAAACTTATGATACTTGATTCCCTTATTATATATTTACTCTTGTAAAATAAAAATGTAAAATAAAAACAATTACCCTTTACGTAAATGTAAGTAATTTATATATATATATATATATATATATATATATATATATATATATATATATATATATATATATATATATATATATATATATATATATATATATATATATATATATATAGTTAGTTATATATATATATATATATATATATATATATATATATATATATATATATATATATATATATATATATATATATATATATATATATATATATATATATATATATATATATATATATGGCTCATGTCGAGCGACGGAGTCGCATGGCAAGGTCGCGGGTCTGAATCCTAGTCTGATCCTAGCAGGCAGAAATTACCGAGAAGTTCCCATCCCTGAATAGCCAAGGCCCGTGAGGTGAACTTTTATTTAAAATATATATATATATATATATATAGCAGTATATATATATATATATATATATATATTATTGGTTATATATATATATATATATATATATATATATATATATATACCTTTACGTATATATATATATATATATATATATATATATATATATATAAAAGTACAGAAACAGATACATAAATAACTAAGGCACTTTTTTTCTTCCCATGAGGTACCGATTTAAATAACCTAAAAATTACTCCTCTTCAAATTTTAAATTTATTTAAATAATAAACCTAATAAAGACCATATTTATATCAAATAAGAAATGGTGGTAGGTAATTTTATATCTGTGATTAATTTCGGAGAACTTCCTTATGACCAAAAATCCATTTGCCAAAATGAAAAGAATTTACATGTCTCAAATTGCATTTTATTTATTATATTATTTGATTTTATTTATTACATTTTACCTTATTTATTTATTTAATTATTTAAATACTAAATAAAAACTTATTTTGTAAATTTCATTTCCTTTGTTTGTTTATATATATATATATATATATATAGTATAGTTATATATATAAAGAAAGAAAGAAAGATATATATATATATATATATATATATATATATATATATATATATATATATATATATATATATATATATATATATATATATATATATATATATACCCATTTAGCATTGATTTTATGAATTTATGTAATAATAATAATAATAATAATAATAATAATAATAATAATAATAATAATAATAATAATAATAATAATAATAATAATAATAATAATAATAATAATAATAATAATAATAATAATACATCAAAAATCGAAAATATTTTATTCTGGATCAATGATATTTATTAAATACACTTGTCATTAAAATACCAATTTAATATAAAAAGGAAATAAATTGACGAGAAATGATCTTACAAGTTTTGTATTTAGTACATTATTCTCTTCTAATGTAATAATAATAATAATAATAATAATAATAATAATAATAATAATAATAATAATAATAATAATAATAAATTAAAATAATAATAATAATAATATTATTATTAGAATAACAATAATAATAAAAAAAAACTGACACACACACACACACACACACACACAATAATAATAAAAATAAATAATAAGACTAATACAATATTAATAATAATAATAATAATAATAATAATAATAATAATAATAATAATAATAATAATAATAATAAGAATAATAATAATAATAATAATAATAACAATAATAATAATAATAATAATAATAATAA
>JABUQX010122504.1:0-22242 GCA_015478945.1 Trachelipus rathkii | reverse complement strand
ATATATATATATATATATATATCTATATATATATATATATCTATATCTATATATATATATATATATATATATATATATATATATATATATATATATATATATATATATATATATATATATGCCCGTAAGTGTGTATTGTTTCTTGGTTTTATGTTCATGATTATAAACTTGGGCATGGCATAGCTGTGAGAACCAATGCAGATGGGTCTTTTGTGTGAACCCTCCGACCCCCAGCACATGTATGTGCATTTGTTATGCATTCGTGCATTAACATTTGTCATACAGAATTGCAACTCTTTCTTTCCCCTCATTTCATAAATTTTCCATCCTTTCAATCTCACACCTTCTTTATCACAGTTTCTAACTTTTTTTTTTTATTTCTTCCACCCATTAGTCCCTTTAATTATTTATATAAGGTTGCCCTCCCTTTTTTCCCATCACAGCCCCACGGGCTATCCGGTGCCTCTTCCTGCATGGGTTTTCAGTTCACCCCACACTTCCTCCCCGTGGATGAGGGTACCGTTGAAAAACCGGTCATTTAAGCTCACCTCTGACCGGGCCGCCAATTGTAGGGAACCTGAACCTTTGCTAACCACTTGAGGAGGCCGTTCCACACTGTGTGTGTATAATCTCGGACTTTACGCGAAGATATTAGGTGCCGTGTGGTACGCGGGTGGGTCACCGGCGACATTCACAGCCCATCCTACGGGGTGGGGTCCGGGTGGTTGTGTGGGTCTCTGGACTGTGACCTGTTGTGGAGAGAAGGATTACCCTTCCTTATGAAATATACGCTTTTCCAGCCCATCCTGTTATTTACGTTTATATCTCATATGCTTTATTGTTACAATGTTCATTCATGGTGACGAAGTTTGTGGTAAATTTTTTATGGAAAAGTCTTTAACAGGAAAAACGTTATTAAACCAAGGTGAGCCAAACAACATCAACAACAATTACCATCTGTCAGGTTCCAGCCCTATTTTACCACGGTCCCTACAACTTCTAGACCAGGTACCTATGCTTTACTTCCTTTTCTACACCTGAGGGTCCTTTGCATTTCAGCGATTCGTCGACTAGCAAACCAAACACCCTAGGTTCAACCACGGTCGGGCAATCCGCAGGTGACCCCCCCGTCATAGTTGTTCTCATTCGTTTACTCCATATGCTGCACCCCACCAGGAATGCCAGCAGATACATCATTCCCGATTATTACATATTGCGATCCCCTACCTCCAAAGCTCTTACGAACATAGAACCATTTTTCTCACGATGCACTTGAAAAGGTTTTAGGAGTTGAAGATCCTCGAGACTTTAATGAGAAATGGGTCCATTCTCGTACAAGCTGCTAGCAAATCAAAGTTCCATTCTGTCATCCTTAACATCTCTCGCAAACATTCTATATATTTCTACTCCTGACGATATAAGAAACACATCTAAGGCATTATTTTCTGTTATGAACAGAAAGACGAAGATTTAACTGTCATAATGAAAAATCTCCAGCAGAAAAGATTTTCCGTTACAAACATTTATAGATTTCCTCCTCGTAGGGATTCGCCTGACAAACCAAATCATCGTTTGCTGTTGACCTTTAATACCCCTCATCCACCTACAAGGTGAAATAGAGTTCTCAAGTCACAGTGTTCGCACGTTCATCCCTCGACCCAGACGTTGCTTCATTAACAGTTTGGTCATCCCCAATACTGTAGGGGATCGGATGATATATGCCCAATGCGGAGAATTATTTCACACTCCTTGTAAAAATACACCTAACTGTAGAAACTACGGAGGACCCCACAGTGCTTTTTTCTTCAAATGCCCGTCTTACCTGTTTGAATAGGAGGTTTTGGAATTATGTACCATACGAAATTGAGCAGGAATATACGCCAGCTCAAGGAAAATATCAGACAAATCAAAGTCAGTCTTACGCCACAATTACAGCTGCCACCACGCCTCCGCGTGTTAAACCGCTAACACCCCCATCCTACCAGAACTCCTCTCCTAAATCCAAGTGAAACTCAGGCAGTTACTGCAAACACCGTCTGCCTGTAGTGCCACTGCCAACTCTCAAATAGTACAAAAGCAGCCTTTGATTCAATCTCCCGCCCAAAAATCCATCAACAACCCTATCCTGAGTACTGGCTCTCAACCAACCAGCAATGAAACTATACTGGTTCATAAAAAAAAAAATTTGAAAACATTTCCTGCCATACACACTATCCACACACCACCAAATAGGTTCGCAAACTTATGCAGAGGACGGTTTGTCATAATTCACCTCCCACTATTACTCAAATCCCTGGAAAAGATGTTTCTAAACACACAGAAAAGAATATTCGCCAAACTAAAGATTGTTCGTTAAAAATAGAGCATCCGAATTTTTAAACAGAAACACAGCAACCTCAGACGTAAAAATACAACTCAGAGACCTCGCCATAATCTCTCTCCAGAGATAACAATAGCTTCAATAGATTTGCACTCAAGCAATCAGCTGAACAACCACCAATCAACCTTCTAATAGTCTGCAAGATAAATTCTAGCTCTTCTTAATCTTCCTATAACTCTTCTCCATTTTTCCTATATCAGCACTCTCTAAGGAATTCTATACCCTAGAAGATGAACTGGATAATAGCTCCCAAATGGAGCTTGATGTGATGACCCATTCTTTTTCTAATGCTTCCTGTACTTCCGAGAAAAGTGAATGGAAAACTGTCCCAGTCGCAAGCTGCTCAGGGCTGCACCAGCGGATCTGTTGGAGGCATGAATAGTGACCCAAAGGTCCCCACTCTCCAATCAAACTGTCCAATCTCCCAAAATCAATCGCAAGATCAATTACTGGCAAAATCTCCAATATCGGACCTTGTCAATCCAACAAATCCTATATTGGAACCCAATTTAGTAACCCCAACACAATCTCATAAAGAGGACACCCTTCCGGTGACACCTTCCTCCCCCATTTCCATAGAGACAATTTCATATGCCTCACACATTTCTGAATCTGCTTGTTTGGCAGATACTGATACTGCTCCCATTAATAAACATTAGCATTTCGGTTGATCTTCCAACGACCAACCAAACCCATACAATAATATGGATTCGGTTGAACTCAACTTATCCCGTATTCATGGCGAGGCCCCCCTACCAAATACTACTGAAAACACCTTGCCAAAAGCAGTCGTACAACCCAAATCTACGTTGTATGACTATTCTTTACCACCAGGATTTGTTGCTTCTCCCCGTCGAGATCCACGTCTCAGCCTTTCCTCTTCATTTGAATCTACCTCCAATACTACCCCTAGTCACATAGAGACAATTGTCTCAAAAAGACCATCATCATAACATTTATAACATCAGCATGGCCACTTTCCTTCAATGGAATTGTCGTGGCTACTATTCTAATTTCGAGAACTTGTTCAACTAATAAATATATGTACACCAAAATGCATATGTTTACAGGAATTCGACTATGTCACCGCTACTTCTTTCAACCGTCGGAATATAAATCACCGCTAACCTCTATAGAAAGAGGTGACAATGATAGGGGAGGTGCAGAAATACTCATTCACAAATCTGTCCCCTAATCCCCAATCCCTCTCCAAACTAAACTTCATGCAGTAGCAGCACGAATTCACTCGTCCACCGACCTTACTATCTGCTCAACCTACTTGGCTCCGAGTAGTGAATTTACTAAGATCTACTTAGCTGATCTTTTTAAACAGCTCCCTACTCCGGTCGTTATACTAGGAGACTTAAACCTTTGCCACCTCGTCTAAGTCTAAGATCTTTGTCGATCTCCTGACACTTTTCCCTGGGATGCCTTAACACAGGACTCCCTACATATGAACGTTTAGATACACACATCTTCTTGTATTGATATTTCCTTTTGCTCCCATTCCTTTATGGATCGCTTTACCTGGTCCCGCTTTGATTATTTATTCGGCAGTGATCATTACCCAATGGCTTTAAATGAGCTTGTACCAAGCCCAATGCAAAAACTTAACCCTAGCTGGCGTTATGATCGAGCGGAGTGGGCTCCTTTTTATCAGGCCACAGCTATCACTCTTTCTCCCTTCACTAAATAAGAGATGTCCGACTGTTGATGATGCCTTTCGCTTCTTCCAGCAAGTCGTCATCTCGACAGTGGAAGCTTGCATTCCGCAATCTTCATCAGGCAGGCGGTTGGCAACCCCTTGGCGGTCCCAAGAGTGCGCACATGCCAACCGAGAGAAAAAGAAACTCTATAGGCAATACAAAAGGACCCGTACCACCCCAAACATGATTATTTATAAAACAGCCGCAGCAAGATCTCGGCGAATTAATCGCCAAACGCGCAAACAATTTTTTCGAACTTACATATGGACTTTTAACTTCACAACTCCCCTCGCTTTAGTGTGGAAAATTACACAGAAAATATCTCGTCGCTCCAACAACTCCTCACCCACAGTCCTCCTTTATGGGCCTGTTATAACCGACACGATCTCCGCTCCTGCTGCTGTAGCTGATGCGTTAGGTTATAGCTTTGCCAGCCACATGAGTTCTTTCCACTACACTGAAACCTTTAAAAAAAAAAGAGAACTGACACAGCACTGCCAGACTTTTCAACAGCGAGAGGGGAAGATCATACCTACAACCGTCTTTTCACACTTGCAGAGTATCAAACTGATTGGCGAATAGCAAAGACGGTGCTCTTGGTCCAGATATGATTTCGTACATCATGATCCGTCATATCCATCCCTCGGCATTAGCCGCCAAGCTTTCTCAAACTTTCAGTTTGGTTTCCGCAAAAATCGTTCAACTGCAGACCCCTTGGTAAAACTAGACCATGACATCCTGGAAGCCCTCTCAACTGGTGGGATGGTTCTTGGAATCTTTTTTGACCTTGAAAAAGCTTACGACACAACGCGAACTGGGATTCTCCTTAAACTCCATTCGCTCGGTTTCCTCGGACAACTCCCTCTTTTCATCAAATGCCTTCTGTCAAATAGATCTATCCAGGTTCGGTGCTCTTCTATTCTGTCACGCCACTTTACTTTGGATGAAGCCGTTCCGCAGGGTAGTCTTCTAAGTGTACTACTATTTGCTCTCGGATTTAATGATATCGTTACCTCTATCCCAGCGACTGCTTTAAATGAGCTTATACCGTGACCTTGCGTTATATATAGCCGGTGTCAGACTGCCTTTTCTCGAACGGCAACTTTAACTAGCTATTGAGAATATTTCACAATGGGGTAACTCCCATGGCTTCCATTTTTCTCCCAAAAAATCCACATTACAGTGATTTTTAAGAAAAAGGGGAATCCGAAGAACTTTCCGCACCTTCTTCAAACAAAACCTAACCTTCTACCGGTTCTTTATTCCTGTTACTTTGGGTCAAATTTCTAGGACTCATTCTAGATGACCACTTAACATATGTACCGCATATTAAACACCTGAAAACAACTTGTCATCGCACGCTTGACCTGTTACGTCATCTCGCCTCAAAATCTTGGGGTGCTGATCGCAAGTCCCTTTTACGCCTCTACATCGCCCTAATCCGATCGAAACTGGGCTATGGCTGTGCAGTATACGGCCAGACCTCCACAACACTACACCTATTAGATCTCCAAAATGATGCGATCCGAATCTCGACTGGAGCCTTCCGATCGTCCCCCCAGGTGAGCCTTGAAGTTGAAGCCAATGTGATGCCACTCTCTCTTCGAAGAGAATACATTATGTGCACAAGCTATCTTCGTTTTCAAACCCCAATACCGTCGGCTCTGACACCGATTCTGCAGGAGATACCTCAGAATCCCAATTCCTGGCCATTTGCAAACACTGTTCATAACATCCTAAATTTCTTTAACGTCCCTTTGCAAAATGTGCTGCCTTTCTCTTACGACGAAGGGCACACACCTTGGCTATTCTCCGCTCCCACCATTTGCTTGGCTCTGACCTTTCTTTCCAAATCTAGCCATCTGGCTGCCTTGTTAAAAGCATAATTCCTGTATCATTCCGCAGTTCATGATGAATTTAATAGAGTGTTTACTGACGCTCTAAAACAGGGGACAGTGTGGGCGCATCTGCTGTCTTTCCTGACCGCAACCTCTCCCATACCCTCCCCCTCATGCTTCAATTTTTACGCCAGAATTGATGTCTATAGTGGTTGCCCTTTCCCGAATTCTATTCCTTAACCAAGACTACTCTTATGCCATTTATTCAGATTCGCTCAGCGCCCTCCAAGCACTTAAAACCCCTTATTCTAAAAATACAATGGTATCCGCTGTACAACAATTTCTTCGGCTGCTCCATTCCCTTAAGAAACAAATTATTTTATGTTGGACCCCTCTCATGTAGGGGTAACTGGCAATGAAATCGCTTACAGAGAGGCCAAAATGGCCACCTCCTCTTTTCGAAGTTGTTCCAGGTACCTCCCGGACGCCATTCGACAAGGCTGCCTCCCATCAACTGATTACTATCCTGCTCTCCGACAAGGCTTTCGATCTTGTTGGCAAGAGTGCTGGACGAGTGATCAGCGAGGATCGAAACTCAGAAACATAAAGCCGAATATTGGTGAGTGGTCTTCCTCCCACAGACGAAAATGCTTACACGAGGTGATACTCGCACGCCTCCGTATTGGCCACGCTAATATAACTCAGTCACTATATGTCATGGGACCCTTCTCTCATATGCAAATTTTGCCGTTGCCACAACCCTCAAGCTTTCATAATATCTTCATTGATTGTTCCCATCTGGACCCTATCCGCCGTCGTTATTTTCCTACTTTACGGTCATAACACCTTTCTGAAGTTATCTCATATCTTGTCTGAATCTTCTCACTTTAGCAGTAACTCTATTTTCTTGTATCTTCAAGAAGTGAATATACTTTATCATTTGATTTTGTTATGTAATCTTGAGACTATTTATAATACAAGAGTATAATTTTATGTAGTTTCTATTTATTTTTTGATGACTGAATATTCATTTCACCATCCAAATCTCTCTTTGACACTTGAAACATATATATATATATATGATAGGGCCCTCCCATTTTCAGTCCAGTATGGCCGTTTCTCTGTGAGCCGTGGTGGGTCCTGTACACTGACTCAATATAAATATGTATAATATGTATGTATGTATGGTCAATATATATGTATATATATAATATATATATATATATATATATATATATATATATATATATATGTAACTTAATAATAATATATTTTATATATATATATATATATATATATATAATAATATGTATATAACAACAACCAATAATAATAATAATAGCATAATAATATGTATAATAATAATAATAATATTTGTATATGTTCTGCACGACCAAATATATGTATATATATGTAATGGCCATAATGAATGACGTAATGTAATAATAATATGTATATATAATAATAATAATAATATAATAATAATATATGTAATAATAATATAATAATAATATGTAGCTCTTAAACTATAGGTATCACAGTATGATATAATATATATATATATGCTTAATCGTTTATTTGATATACAAAATTTTAGTTTTCCTGCGATACTCTTTCACAAATTTTAATTAAAAATAATACTTCTAAATTGGAAGTGGCTGGTGGAGTTTACAAGATTCCTTGTTTCTCATGTGAGAACTTTTATTTTGGTGAAACTTTAAAGACCCTCAAGGCTAGATTAGATCAACATAAAGGTGAAGTTAGAAGAGGGAACGAGAGTAATGCCATTTTTAGGCATTTATCTCAAAATGATCATATCGTCGATTGGGAAGGCGCAGCTTTTTTATTTAAATCTACAGATAAAAATCTAAATCAATTACTGGAATATTTCTTCATTTCTACTAAGTGTAATTTAAATATATCTAAGGAATTTTTTTAATTTTGATCAAATTACAAGAAGATACCTATCTGAAAAAAACTAAATTCTTAACATTATCTTAAATTATCTGAATTTTTGTCGTTTTTTCTTTTACTTGTATATAATTTTACTTTTTATTTTTAGTTTTTATTAATTTTGTTACCCATTGTTGGTATATATATATATATATATATATATTTATATATATATATATATATATATATATATATATATATACTTTATATATATGCTTTATATATATATATATCTCTATCTCTCACTCTCTACATCTCTCTCTCTTTTTACTATTTATATATATATCTATACATATAAATAACTATATATATATATATATGTATATAATGTATATGTAATATATATATGTAATATATATATATAATAATAACCTTAATATGTATATATATATATATATATATATCTATATATATATATATATACTTTATACTCTATATATATATATATATATATCTTATAACACTATATATATATATATATAACAACCAAGAATAACAATAAAAAACATATATTGATATCATACTCAAAAAACGCTTTGAATTTACCTCTTTACCTGTGTTCTAATCATATATATATATATATATGTATATATATATATATATATGCCCTAATTGTTATGTTTTAAGACTCAGTCAGTTTTTTAATTTTTTTTTTTTTATATATTCTTTATTCTAATTACTAACAAATAGTTTCGGTGAAATTTGATGGATATATTCAAAGTTCGAAATATTTTAAATAATTGTTCAACAATCACTAATGGTGAACAATAAAATTAAAAAATGAAATATCTCGAAAGTACGACACTTAAACCATTTACATATTTGAAATCAAAGTGGAAAAAATACAGAAAAAAATAATAAAATATAAAAAGAAAAAAGCAAATTGGGGCTCGAGCCGACCCCGGGGATCAGGGGTTTTACCCGTAGAGGGCGGAGGAACCCCCGCGACACCCAAATACCAAAGAGCGGGGGTTCGGGAGACCTTGGGGGGAAATAGTCTACCCTGTCGTTCCCCGGAGGCCGAGACCCCGACTCCCTGCCATCTTTGCGGTTTGCCATTGGGTATTCTTGGTTAAAAAAAAAAAAATTTAAAACTGACGAAGTTGGTAAAACGTAACTGGTCCTATATATTTTTGAATCACATGTCCGTCACCCTTAAATTGACTGTTAGGATCATATACTAGAAATATAAAAAAAAAAAAAAAAATCAAAGGCATGAAGAATACATAAAATATAACAGGTTTATAATATATATATATAACTATATATATATATATATATATTATATATATATATATATATATATATATATATATATATATATATATATATATAATATATATATATCTCTTTCTCTCTCTCTCTCTACTCTATATAATATATATAATATCTTATATATATATACACACCTATTAAAAATATCAATAAGTAAATTCGAAATGAGTGCAGATATGCCCGAAATTCTCCAAGTCCTGAACAACACCTTCTTTATATCATAACCTGTATCCAAAAACGCACACTTGCGTACCTCACCAATGCAAACCTCCTGCCAAGCTACACCTCCCAATACATGGTTGCAACCTAATTGTGATGTGTGGCTCCTCTCCCGCATCATCAAGTTTATGTCCAGAGTCCAAACCTTCATCTGTACCATAATGCACCAAGTTATTCCCAGGGTCTTCACTTAACTCATTTTCGGAATCCTCTATTTCCTCATCCTCCCGCTGTAACTCTTCCTGAGATGGAAGTTCATCAACCATGATGTTCCTATTGTTGCTGTTAAATGTTCCGTCATTTCTTAAGGGATTAAAATGTGTACCACCGAGCACTTGTATGTGTACACTTTTAAGATTTTCTTTCTTTCCCACTTTATAACCCAGAGTACACCAGGCACATTCCATGGTAACCAGATTTTCACCTCAAACATGTCACTTGCCACCAACAACACTTCTGGTACCGGTTCTCTACCAGGCATCCTCAATGCCCTCAAATACTTTAATGACTTCTGTTTCTTCTCTACCCCATACAACTTTCGCTCTTCTATGAGTGTATCCATCAATGTCTCTCTTAACACTTTGTGATTGGTGCCTTTACTGCATCCTCCAAAGGCAAACTAGGCTAATGAAATAAGGGTCCGCTCTACCAGGAACTAATTTTATTATAGTTCAGGAAGGGCACATGGATCAGCTGGTTCTTCATCCTGATCTTCACTCCTATGGCACCTGGACCAAGTATCCGCAAAAATGTTATCTTTACCTAGGTAATACTGCACCTCAAAACTGTACTCACTTAGATCATCTAATACACGTGCTAGTTTACTATCGACCAACTTCATAGTATGTAAATATACCAGAGGTCGGTGATCGGTATATAAAATAAAATTTTGACCTAACAAAAATGATCTAAAACTTTTCACCCCCCACCTAATTGCAAGAAGTTCTCTTTCGATGGTTGAGGCTCTCCTCTCACAAGAATTGAATGAATGGGAATTAAAGGCAATCACCCTTCTCTCACCTCCTTGTTCCTGGCACAACCCAGCTCCCATACGAAACCCACTGGCGTCCACAAATAACTCTTACTGTTTGGCCTCTGGTGAAAAATTTGGAAACGCCAACTCCACCGACTCCTTCATTCTTTCTTTTAAGTCCACAAACGCTTTTGTTCTTTCATCCGTCCACTCTGTCGGATCCTTCCTTATACCACCAGTTAATGCACTAAGAGGTGCCGCTACCTCTGAACAGTTTCTTATAAACTTCCGCTGGACGTTTATCATACCTAAGTACCTCCTCAATTCTCCGATATTATTTGGTTTTTCTAGTTTGTCAATTTGGGCCATAAACTCTGGAAGCTTCCTAATGCCTGTACGACCAATAATATGGCCCAAAAACTGTACCTCTTTCTGTACACTTACTAACTTTAACCTTCACGTTGGTTTCACAAAACCGCTGCAGTACCTGCTCTATTAACACCAGATGTTCCTCAAACTCTCCTGAAATCAACAATACATCATCAACATATACTACCACTCTATCTTTACTGAACCCCGAAAGTATTCTCTGCATTTCCCGTTGAAACGCAGCAGGTCCGTTCTTCAAACCAAAGCTTAATTTCTTAAAGCGGTACTGTCCACTGACAGTCGAAAAAGCTGTAAAATTTCTACTACCCTCCTCCAAATTCATCTGGTAGTAACCCTTGACTAAATCTAAAGTAATGGGCACCATGACAACCGAAAGCCGTCTCTGTGATGTTCGCCATGGGGAACCTGTCCGCCTCTGTCACCTTGTTAAGCCTCCTATAGTCGATACACAACCTGAGTGTCCCATCTTTCTTTCGTATCGGCACTACCGGTGAGCTCCACTCTGCAGCACCCGGCTCCACTATATCTCTCAAACACAACTCCTTTACCTGGTTCTCAATCTCCTCATTTGTTCTTTGATCAAACCTCCTGGCCCGTTGATATATAGGGGTATAATCATGCAGTTTGATCCTATACGGTGCCATTGATGTTTCACTGACATCCACGTCACATCTACTAAATACCTTACGTTGTCTCCACAGTACCTCTAAAATCTGTTCTATCTCTAAACAAACGTTTCTTCCAATTATGTAAAACTTTTATAATATCCTGTTCAGTACTAGATGGACCCGACAACTCTTACACTGTGGTGTTTAGAGTACACACACTGGTTTCATAACTTTTCAACCTATCTTCATCCACTACTAAATGTGCCGTACCTACTTGCTCACCTTTGCCTAATTTTAACTCACCCGGTATTAATTTCTTTAGCAATACTGTACCTCCTTTCTCTACCCACTTCACCAAACCTGGTATGATTTTAAATCGTTTATTGTACCCTTTTTTACCACCTTCTAAACCCTCCAGTAACAACTCATCTGGCTTTGTACTGTACCATCCGTCATGATTCCTTGGTTTTATCTGTTTAGACCTCCATTCTACCTTAACTGCCTCCCAATCACCCTTCGTAATTACTGTTTCTTCTACCATATACACAGACACCGAGGTTACCACCCTTATGCAGTCTTTTAATCCATCCATCATATACACCTGCTCTTTGACACCATGGTCACCATACCTCTTAAATGATCCGTCTACAGTATTAAGCTTAATATTATTCTTTACTAGAAACGGCATCCCCAATATCATACCCTCCAACTTTTTAACCACTATGAAATCCGACTGACCATAGCTGATTTCATCAATAGTGGTCCACAACGTTGCGGTGCGGTGCGGTGCGAATCTAAACAAAGCTGTGGGTCATCCACACCTCTTAACCTCATCACCTTATTCAATTCTACCGGATTTGGGATCCTTGACAGTTCACTTTCCCCGATTAAACAATATTCGGCTCCTGAATCCACTGTCGAAATCATCTCTACACCATCAAGTTTTATCATCACCCGCAACAACGGTGCCATTTTTAAACTTTCAGGACCAGTGACCTGCATATTACCTGTAGTATGATACACTCATGTTGTTATATCTGTTGTAAACATACTTCGTATCTTTTGTATCCGCTGAGGCAATGGACCAGGTACTTCTTCGTCTTGGCTCATCACAAACTCTCTAGCCTCAGGGTTTGGCACCCACCCACCTTGACTAACCGGGATACTTTGTGGACACACTATACTGGGGGCTGGCTCCAACACGTCCCGGGCAATGGCGGAGCAGGTTCGTTTCCCGAACCTGATGGTTTGTTCTTTCTCCACTCATCAAATTCTCCTTTCAATGGACAAGTCTGTTCCCAATGTCCAACCTCTCCACAAAGAAAACACTTTCTTTCCACTGCTCTTGGGTGACCTTGTTCTTAATCCTTGTCACTTCTACGCTGGAATCCGTGACCCATCCTTGCTCCACAATCCATGAGCTTATGCTCATTGCTGCCACATCTTAGGCACCACCCTCTGAACCTCCAACAATCTCTCTTTACGTGACCTACCTTGTCACAATGGTGGCACCTTATTCTTTGCCCACTGTATGACCTACTACTCCTTCTACCAAACTCTCTTGGTCCATCGTTTCGTTGCGGTGCCGGTCTCCCGTAACTGACCTGGTCCGCATATGTCCTCCTCTTGTTGTCTACTTGTTGTACTGCTGCCCATATAGGAATGCCTTCAGCTTCTGGCTCCGTTTGATCTTCTAATTCATCTTCGTCTTAGGACCAACTCACCATATTCTTCCACCGTACCTTCATATTCTCTTTCTCCTCATTACACCAACTACGCAGCCTTGACACGATGGTTACATACTTCATTTTCACTCTGTAAATACTGTAGTATGTTCTTAGGGGGCCACCCTCCAAAAAGCTCCTCAATTCAACAGCCCACCGATTCTTATCCTTTCCAAGCTGTTCCTTTGCATACCTCTCAAAATCTTCGATGAATGCATCGAAGGTCTGTACCTTGTCTCGTCCGTACTTTAAGGGTTTTACTGCTTTTGTATTGGCTCTACTGTAAGTACGCATCACCTCCAAAAGTTCACCAGCCAAGATGATGAGCACTTTGTTAACTGCCATACCGGGTTCCATACCCGATTCTTCCAGTTCCACCAACCTCTTTAACCACAACTTACCACCTTTATCCAACTCACTGTCACCTTCTGGCTCTACTTCTGTCACAGAACTGTCATCTACCGTATACTTTCTTACATGTCTTCTTCTTTTGTTCCTCCTTCTCTTCTTCTTGCCACCACCTTCACTTTCAGTTTCACTTCTATTGTCAAAGATGTCATCATCGTTCTCCTCATAATCTTCTTTCCTATACCTCAGTGCATACTGCACTTTTGGTTTTATCTTACCCATCTCCTTCTTTCTTACTGATTGTTCTACATTTGGCTTTTCTTTTCCTCTTTCACCATGTTGCTGCACTAAAATGCTGTTCTTTTCACTTTGTTGCTCTATGTCATGGTTTCCTCTTTTTGACCTGAGGGCCTATTCACAATTATCCAGTACCATAGCTAACCTGTCTACATCTAGATCTTCTGTTTCTGTTACTAACACCTTTTGGAATTCCTCCAGTAAAGCCATTGCTTTTACTCCTCCTTTTGCTCCTTCATCATTTTCTTTGTCAGTACCCACCATACTGCTTCTCTTTACTATATCAATTTATTTAAACGAGAAAGACACGAGAAAAAAAATATTTACTAAAAAAGAAATTCTTTTATCAGTGTGTGTGTGTAAATCCCCACACCCAAAATAGTACAAAAGCACAATATAAATTCGAAAATGTATACTAAATAAATCAATTGGGTACCACTGTATGTGTGTACCTCAAACGAATATATATACCACTCCCACACCCAAATAGTAGCAAAGAAAAAATTTCAAAATGTACCAAAAATATCAAAAAAAAAAATTTGGGCACCACTGCGTGTGTGTACCTTGAAATCAAATGTAAAAAATAAATAAATAAATTTTACACTAAATATTGAAGAGCTTCAAATTTTCAAAAGCTACACGAGAAAATTCACTTCAAAAATAAAATAAATAATTTAAATAAATAGTTATAAGAGCCTTAATAAATTTCAAAAGAAAATAAAAATTTCAAAAACACTTAAGAGCTCCTCAAAGCAATTCACTTCAAAAAAAATCCTTTTCTTTTCTTTTCTTTTGATCCAAAACTGTCTAAGAGCTCTACTCAAACCACAACCTTCAAAAATTTCTCACGAAAAATTTCAATTTTTTTTTTTTTTTTTATGAATATCCAAAAAAAATATAAAAATTTCACGAAAAATTCAAGAGGCTCCACATCAAAATTCATAATGTAGGGCTCCCACAAAATTATATAAGGGCTCCACAAAAATATAAGGGCTCCACAAAAATATAAGGGCTCCACAAAAATATAAGGGCTCCACAAAAATATAAGGGCTCCACAAAAATATAAGGGCTCCACAAAAATATAAGGGCTCCACAAAAATATAAGGGCTCCACAAAAATATAAGGGCTCCACAAAAATATAAGGGCTCCACAAAAATATAAGGGCTCCACAAAAATATAAGGGCTCCACAAAAATATAAGGGCTCCACAAAAATATAAGGGCTCCACAACTTTCTTTTTATGACGAAAACTTTTCGCGCTATGTTGTGACAATTGCTCTTCAAACTCAGTCAGTAGTTGTTTCATATGTTGTAATCTCAAATTCTTTAAGTTTATTTTCATACATTATTTTTTGTTCCTCTTGAATACGTTCTTCTTGTCTTTTCTTGTGTTGTTCTTCAACTAATTGCTGAGCTTTTATAATTTCTTTTTCAAAACGTTCCTTTTCTGACCTTTCAGTTATTTCTTTTTCTTGTGCTTCGATCTTTTGCTTTAAATATAGCGCTTCTTCATCTGCTTTACCCTGTGCTTGTGCTTTCAATAAATCTAATCTAATAGCAGACACGCGACTACGACTTGAACTTGACCGTTTACTTACTAATGAATTGACACATATATTCGAAGCACTATATGGAAATAAATTGGAAATATATTTGTACCAAATAAAACTTGAACTGGATCTTATTCTAAACACGATATATTTTTGGTCAGATAGTGGTACAGTCATTAAATACATTGAGAATGAAGGAAGATTCCGAAGATCTATTCCAAACAGAGCTTTTGATATAAGCGTATAAGCAAATGCAAAAAGTTGGCATGGTTTCCCATTAACGTTTAACCTTGCAGTTGGAGTTTTCAGAGGTGTGATCGCCCCTTATATGATTAAATCACCTTGATGGTCTTATGAACCTAAATTCATTTGGAAGGATCAAGCACACTGTTTCAATCTGCCAATTTCTGGTGAGATTAAGAAAAATGAACCTGAAATTACCAAACGAAAAATTATGTCTATATCTACGAAAGAAAATGTGCTAACCGCTACGCTTTTGAAATATTCTTCAAGTTGGACCGAAACCAAAGTTCATGGAGCTTCGTTCGTTCAAGTAGAACGTAGAATATATAAAAGGGATTGGTCTCAGATGTCGTTTTCGATTGAGGAATTGAAAAGTGCAAAAATCACCATGTGGAAATATGTGAATGTCTTCTTTTCATTTGTGGATGTGCAACTACAGATTTCCTTTTTATTTGTAAACCTACAAATGCATTCTGGCAACGTAATTTCATGGATCAACAAACTTGGGAAATTTGAATCCATTTTGGGATGCTTATGGAATTCGGCGAAGATGGAAGCAAGTAGGCCAACTTTTCAACCTTTTCTGAACAGAAATTGACAGCAATCAGAAAAGGCAGAACTTCAATCAAGATTCTGATAAATTGTTTAACTAAAGTATATATATTTGACATTTATATTATTTTATAATAGCTAATTTTTTTGTATTATAAATTTATTCATTGTAATAAAATATCGTTCATACCTTAGGCATTACCGATTATTTTCGGGGCTGGTGTAAAGTCCTAATTATAGTTGTTGTTTTTCTGTAATATCTTCAAAATTGTTTGTGTTTAACTCAAAAGATTGAGGTCGTTTAGTAAGCTTTAAAACCTGAAGCGGTGTAATTATAATTAAAAGGCATTCTGTTTTGAACTGTTGTTGTGCGGGGCTGGTAATTAAGTAAATAATGTGACAAAACAAACTTTTATTGAATCCTCTGTGCAACATCACATCATTTAAAAAACAGAAATAATAAAAACCTAATAGCGACAAAAGATAACAAGCAGTCGTTATTATATATATATATATATATATATATATATATATATATATATATATATTTTAGTTATATAATATATATATATATATATATATATATAATATATAATATATATATATATAATTATATATGTATGATATGAATATATATATTATATATATATATATATATATATATATATAATATATATATATATATATATATATATATAGTATACGTATATAATATATATGACATATATATATACTATAATTTATATATATATAATATATATATATATATATATATTATATATATATATAATATTATATAATATATATTATATATATATATATATATATTATATATTTAATATATATATATTATATATATTATTATATATAATATATATTATATATATATTAAAAACATATAAAATAATATATATATATAATATATATATATAATATATATATATATATATATTATATATATATATATATATATATATATAATATATTATATATATATATAGTATTAATATATAATATAAGCTAGTAGGAGGTCCCATATTGCATGAAATGACCGCGCACCTTTTTTGAACCTTTTCTGACGCGAACCTTTTTGAGGCTCGAATTTTTACCTGACCTTGACCTTTTTTTAGCCGTTCACCTCTTTTTTGGGCCTTGACCTTTTTTGGACCAACCCTTTGGTCTTCCATGGGGCAATTTTGGCCCAAATTTTTACCTACCCTTGTCTTTTTAGGGGAAGTCGATTTTTTGAGAACCCTAATTTTTTGAGAACCCTAATTTTTTGAGAACCCATAATTTTTGAGAACCCTAATTTTTTGAGAAGCCAAATTTTTCGGTCAACCCTTTTTTTGGCAACCTAGATTTTTTTGGCAAACCCAATTTTTCGGCAACACCCTAGATATTTGGCAACCCTTCGGAAGAAGGTTGCGCCAACGGTTGGTTAAGCAAAACTCGTTTGTACGTATTAGCCCCCTATTTTACGCCCCCCCTAATTTTTTTCGACCATGTTTTTTTTTTTTTTATTTTTTTTTTTTTTTTTTTTTTTTTTTTTTTTTTTTTTTTTTTTTTTTTTTGTTTCTTTTTCTGGTCAATTTTTTGCCCACGGTAATTTTGATCTTCCTTTAGGGGGCTTAGCCCTATTTTTTTGATGTCTTAACTCTTTTGTCTTATTCCCTATGGCTCCCAAAGTTTGGACAGATTTACATGTAGGTCATTTTGACCCACGTTAATTTGTGTTTCCTTCATGGGTTCATTTTGATCCCGTAAGTTTTATTGTGCCTTCCTTTAGGGCTGATCCCTTTTTGATGTCTTAACCTTTTTGACCATGATATTTCGGCCTTGAACTTGCCAGATACCATGGTCAATTTTGGCCCACGCTTATTTTTACCCACTCGTGGCCCACCCGGCACATATTTCGTTCCTAACCTGAAGCAGTGTAATGAGATCCTATTCTAACTTGAACACCTACACACACACACACACACACACACACACACACACACACACACACACACACAGCTTACAAATTTACGACACACACTTATTTACACACATTCACTATGACACTTATACACACATTCACTATTGACACTTACATTTACACTGCCAACTCTTTTGCGTCGTCCAGGGTCAATTTGACCACGGAAATTTTTTGTGCCTTCCTGTAGGGACTTACGCCGTTTTTGATGTCTTAACCCTTGTTATGACCGATGATATTTCAGCCTTGGACCCTGCCGATAATACCATGCGTGGCAATTTTGACCCCGCTAACTTGATGCTTTGAGGTCCCAATCACCGTAAGAAGTACCTAGGGAAGTTCTTCTTTTAGTGTTCTATGAGTATTAGATGGGTGCCAGTGAGGCCAGGTGAGTGCCAAGTGAGTGCCAATGAGTGGCCATATGAGTGCCAATGAGTGCCAAGTGGAGGTGCCACATAGTGCCCAAGTGGTTGCCACATGTGCAACTGAGTGCACTATTTTTTCAAAGCTTTTTCTAGCTACCCCTGAGCCTAGAATAGCCCTAATATGGGTGTCTACCCCTAGTTAATAAGGTATTCAAAAGAATGGTGTACATTTACAATCTGCTAGAATGCCTCCTACTACGAGTGTATTTTTATAACACATATAGCATGACAGAATATATATCAAAGAGTTACATCAGTTGAGACAGTGAACGCCAACGTTTCAGAGTCCGCGTCCGGCAGGGTCAGCCCGTCGCGAAACCGCCGCGTGCGCCTTTAGGCGCAATATTACCGCCCGGCGTCGCCCGCAGGCGCAATATGTCCGCGCTTAACCGCCGCCGCGTGCGCCCGCAGGCGCCATAACCCCGCGTACCCGCCGCCCGCGTGCGGCCCGCAGGCGCCATATCCCCGCGTTAACCGCCGTCGCGTGCGCCCGCAGGCGCAAAAATTCCCGCCCTCGTGAAAGCGAAAAATATGATGTCAATGCTAACTATTCAAAAGGAACTGTTGTCTTCAAATACTATGAGTTCATTTCATTTTTTCACTACAATTGTACGGAATTTTATTAAAAAAAACATATTACTTTACCACACCTAAATGCAGTCTAAATCAGATAAATCAATAGACGGGTGTTATATACCTAAACACCTAGGGGATTAGTATGCTCTTGTTTTACTGCTTTACTGCTTTAACTCTCTCCTTTACTGCTTTAACTCTCTGCTTTACTGCTTTAACTCTCTGCTCTTTACTGCTTTAACTCATATACATTACATACCTTAAAGCAGTAAATCAGTAATCAATAGAGCTGTTGCTTAGCACCTAAGGGATTACTATGCTTTTGTTTTACTGCTTACTGCTTTAACTTTCTGCTTTACTGCTTAAACTTTTATTGGCTTACTGCTTTACTGCTTTAACTTTCTGCTTTACTTTAACTTTCTGCTTTACTGCCTTAACTTTCTGCTTACTGGTTTTCACTCGTATATTTATTAACATTATGTTTCTTTTATATTTTTTATTTTTGTTTATTACAAATCTATTTATTAATCATATTTTTATTTTTGTTTAAATTTGTAATGGTAAAATTTAAAAAAAACACAGAGTTTCTGATTATATAAACATTTTTATTTTTAATAAAATTGTACGAAATTTTATTTAAAAACCCTTTTATATATATACGAGTTTTAGGGATAGTAAAATCGCATTTTTTTCATTTTAAAGCATTTTTTACATAATCAGAAACTATAAAATCATTGACAAACAAATTTTTAGCATCCAATTATCATTTACAAGTTTTATTAAAAACATACAATTATATTTATCAGATTTGTACAATGAAATAAATACAAAAGACTCCACATAAATTGGAATATAAGGTATAAGGATTGAACAGGGTAAGACATAGTTTTTTACACAACTTAAATTTCATTATATTTTTTTAAAAATAAAGGTAAATATCAATCATTATTCAATATAAATTTTAAGTGTCAAAGAACTCAATTATGTGAACAGTATCGTTTTTGCTCTATAAACGGAAATCCAATGTCCTGTTGAGGTGATGTGACGGGGCAATGTTTTGAATATGAAGCAGGTATCCTTCTACAATTTTCAGAGTTTATTTCGTTAATAGCACAACACACTCTAAAAAGCTGAGGTTCATTTTTAAACACCGATTTTATTCCCTCTTCATTCATCTTTAATATTTCAAAAGTACGTTGCGTACTCTGATCAATTTCAATGAGTTGAGGATGTTTCAAGATAGACCACTACAGTGATTGGGTTGACTTGTAGACTACGATCCAAAAGAGAGGACTTAGTCCTAGGGTTACCCTTTCTCAATAATGTATTAAATGATTAGGCGTGTACAAGCTGAAAGGTTTGCAGTACGAAGACCGGTATTGTGGATGCGATAAGCGAGAAGTAAGGATCATAGGCGTTATAAATAATTACCTCTATATCTTTGCGTTTATTCTTCAAGATTTAAGCCTGTCCCACAATCATTACATGATACAGTATTGGCTATTAAGTCGTAAAAAAGTCGAGTACAGAGAGATAGGTTCTCCGTATGTATAAACTTTCATAATTCCCACGTCCGATGCAAGCAGGTCATTCAACAATGTAAACTCGCATACCCCTAACGTCCAAGGTGTGGAATTATATAGGCGTTGACTTTTATAATTTCCGGGCAGTAGGCTTCATGTTTCCACAATCCCTACTTATTACTTTCTGTGGTAAAATTTCGTTCACAATGTTTTAGGGGATCATTGCAATACTCGATAACCCTCTGAGTGAATATTAAATAACTTGTTTTTCAACTCTCTTTAATTAGGGTACTATTGCTGAGTATTCGCATATAAGCGAATTATTCAATTCCAAATGGACGCTGTGGTGATAAGTTTCACTTTTTCTTGACATAGAGATAAGCTCCAAACAGTTGAAAACAGCGTTCTGGACATTACAGCTGCTAACAGCAGGTTACTTTTTATTTAAGGCAAATTTTAGGATTTGACCGTGATTATAAAAAATGATTCTTATAGTTCTACAGATGGATAGAATGAGTACTTTTCTTGAGAGAAGATATCGCCGTTTAAATCGCCCGTAAAATTCATAAGTATTATTTTATGGACTTTAGATGCTTTATCCTATATGTGCAGCTTGCATCTTTGAAACTAGTAAAACCACATGATGAGAATGAGATGGTTAGCATTCTCTGTATAATTTAAACCAAATGTCTATTATAGCTTCTATAAGGATAAATAGCGTTGATGCACCTAGTGAAGTTCCGTTAAGATAGACTTCAACCTGGATGAAACATGTATACAGGAAATTTGATTCTGTATATACTATATGGTCATCACCCGTAGGAAGATCTGTACCATCAGGGTTTGTCAATTTCGTTTTTACATATAAAAAAACACATTATAGGGTCTAAGGTATTTGATCAGAAGTGCCTGCGAATATGAACTTAGAGAACATCTGTAATTTCGGTATTGAATGCAGCCAGGATTAATACTGATAAATAAGTTGGAGCTTCGCTAAACGCTAATCTGTGTAGCGGTTCATTGAGAAGAGCATCCAATTCGACTCTTACAGCAATCAGAATAGAAGGAATGAAGAAATGCATCTTGCATGTCGCGAACTCTGGACGATATAATGAACATTTTCAGTTGAAAAAACCTTACTATCATACACACATCGCTATAAAAAGTTTATCTAGTTAGTAATTCAAATAAGCAATAATACATCAATACATTTTTTCTTAAAGGTTTTCCGCTTATGTCTTTTTCTCTTATGACAATCTTCATGCTCCCTCGTACCTTGTCCTTGACATTTTTACGTCTTATTTACCGCTTAACATCATTCCACAGCATCTCATTCTGTAAACATCGGCTATACGTCTTCTTTATGCTGGTACGAGATATATTCCTGCCAGCAATATTCTTGAATAGTATGCAAAGCCTGTTCTTAAGCTTTTTTGACCTACCTAAGTTCCGCCTTTCCTGCATAGCGAGGCCTTGCACTTCTTGACCATACTTTGGCAAAAAATTCCACCAAGGCCAGTACCCCCTCTGCATTTTTGTTCCCCTGAATACCCTTTTTTCGTCCATTATTAACAGGAGTATCTTTCTTTTACTATCTTTACACTGTGAGGGTATGTTAATGAATGAAAAAATATATCTGACTAAACCTCTTATATATTCCATTATGCTATAATTACTGCATCTGTTTCTTT
>JABUQX010122503.1:7500-26550 GCA_015478945.1 Trachelipus rathkii | reverse complement strand
GATATATTAATATATTAATATATATATATGATCTATATATTTGGGGTTTTAGGCACAGACGAGTCGGTCGATTTAGAGATATTGCTAGTATTATACAATTAATATAATTAATTTAAACCTTATAACGTAATGAGCGGTAATAGTCCATTCAGTATGACTAAAATCAATTTAAATGTTTATTATATATTATGGTACCATTAAGGAAGTTGAGATTGGTGTTTTTAAAGTTTTAATTATTAAAAAACAATGAGTCTTAGAACTAAAAGTATAATTAGTAATTAAACTTAAAATAAAATTACATTATTCTGTTAGTGATAACAATAAAGATTCTTCATAAGTAAACGAGGACTTTATTTGTTCTAAAAAAAGGTGCGGACCAAGAGCGGAAACTTTTTTTTGAATCCGCACTGTTGCCAATTCCGCTAATTTCCCGTCCTGACGACTCCGCACGCTCCGCTAGCCGCCACCTAATTCTGGTAGATCCGCTCGGAGCGGAACTAGCGGACTAGCGGACTAATGAGCGGAAGTGCCCACCTTCTGATTATAATATTATTATAATATTTATAATATATTAATATAACTATATATTATTAAATATATAATATATATATATAATATAGAATTTATAGTGATATTTATTATATATATATCTATATATTATATATATAGTTATTATACTTATATAATATATATATCAAATAATAATAAGAATACATAATAATAAAATAATAATATAATAATAAGAATAATAAAATAATTAATAATAATATATAATTAATAACAAATAATAATAATAATAATATAATATAATCAAATAATATAAACAGATAAATAAATAATAATAATATAATAATAATATAATTAATATAATAAATAATAATAATAATAATACATTAATATAATAAAATAATAGGTTCTACTTCATATGAGAGACCCCGTCCCCTCCTGTATTATATAAAACAAATAATCTACGCTGAGTTACGGGTTATCGTCCTTCCTAAAATTTGGTAGCCTGTTTAGGTGATGAGTAACTCTCATCGTAGCCGAGGTATACTTGGGCCGGCACCCCCCGGGAGGTTGTGCCGGCCCTAAAAAAATAGGAAATGCCCGTTAGAAGGATGAAAATTTGAAGATTGCATAGAGGATAAGGTAAGGAGATCGTAGTTGGAGCCGGAACCGGTCTGAGCCGGATGCGTTGTCTAATACATATAATATATTTATAGATATATTATATATATACTATTATATTATATATATATAATATAATATATATTATATATATATATATATATATATATATAATATTATATATATATATATATATATATATATATATTAATATAAATATAATATATATACTATATTATATTATAATTAATCCATGCATCAGTTGTACACAATGAATTCAATGTAATACCATTACTATTCAATCCAATACTTACTGCAATGTCCTTTGTGCGGTTTCCTTTCCATGGCGAGTTCTATTTAGAAAATGCGGGGTGGGCTCACCTGGCAATGCCACTCTCATATATTTTCGAACAAAGACTGTTCCTTTTCTTCAGTTTTGTTATGTTTATCATTCTCGAAAAATGATTGCGGCAAAGATACGTTGTAAACAACGTATAAGTATCTCAAGAGCTTTCTTAACAATAAGAGAGTCGCATCGATTTGTTGACACCAAAACGTTGAGTCGTTGAGAGCGTGTTGTTATGAAGGTTGCTGTTTTGAACCTGGCTTTGCCGAAGTTCAATGATTCGATCTTAGTTACCAAAGTCGTTCATCAGGGAAAGTTTGCAACATTACATTCTCTTTCGTCGTTCTCCATAAAGAATAGTTTTACTTCGAAAGCCCTTCGTTTATTCCGCTTCGATGATGCTTGACTTCACCCCCTTTGCCACTGTTGATGTGAGATGATCGATGCCCGGCTTTATATTTTTTTCCAGGTACGGAAAACTTGAAGCGCCCGACCGGAATTTTCAGAGCAATCTGCCGGAAGCTGATCGTGCTCTCGCAAAAACAAAGCTAATTCCACCACGCATAGCAAAAACACATTCACACCTTCCCCGAAGATAACAATCCGAACAGTTAGATCATTAGAATTGGTTACAGATACAGTAGTACCTCGAATTCAGATCCTATTTCAATTACACAGCCTTTTGAATATCAGGTTTCCAAAGAACTATTTGCGCACAGTAGTTCCACACATTCCACTACAATATTTGATACTTTTCTGCCAGTTTTGAAGGAAAGGTTTTGTTGCCAACGCATGCCTATTTGAAGAACACAAGTGTGGAGCGTAACAATGATATGTGGTGCATCGCCTTTCACCAACGCACCAAAAACCAGAGTTTCGTCCCAGCATGGCAGGAGCTCCGTCCGAACAAGAGAAGAAATGCCAGAAACCGGATTCCCGCGTAAAGATTCTTGTCCTCTGAAGAAGTTATAACAGAGTTAGTCTAGTCTCAGAGTTAGTCTAGGATTTTCACATGCTTCCAAAAAATAAAAAAAATCTTCCATTATCACGTCATCTTCAAATAGGCGAACTATGTACAACAAGCGGCTTAGATTAAGAAACGTCGGTGGGTCTCATCGAGTTGAGGCCTCCTGATTCTAGTAGGGCCTGGAAATAAATCTATGCAAATTACTGACGTCAAAGATATCAACGCTCATGTATCTATTCCTTCTCTGCTCGATGGCATCTCTGTACTCTGAAACGAAGGATTTGATTAGCTTATTATTCCCAGCCCTTCTAGAGAAAAGCCATAATATCGCTATCTATCCAACGCAGCTGGTTTATTTTTTCGATCTTTTTCACCAATGGTGTGTGGTTTTGCCCTGCTTAGCGATTCATGTATGAAAACTTTCGTACGAGCTGCCAGCACCCTGTATGGAGATGTGATTGGGCAATGGGGGACTAAAGCCGAGAACAGGCA
Organism: Trachelipus rathkii; assembly: GCA_015478945.1. NCBI lineage: Eukaryota > Metazoa > Arthropoda > Malacostraca > Isopoda > Trachelipodidae > Trachelipus > Trachelipus rathkii. The sequence continues at coordinate 23,617 of JABUQX010122503.1, read as the reverse complement.
GACTAGCCTTTTTCATCGCAATCTAGCCCCTCTTCGCCTTAAATTCAGTGAAGCGTTTGTTTTGTTCTAATGTATTTCCCATCTCCATGCAGCTGTAGAAAGTGTTCCTTTAATTTTGTCAGCCGGTGGTTAACTAGAATTGCTCAAATTGGCATTGCAAGATTACCTGCATTGAGAGGATACTGACTCCCATCTTGTTCCGGTTATTATAAAAGTGAGCCATATGTACGATATTGATCTGACCACTTCAATTTTTTAAACCCCATATTAACATGAAGGCATTAATATTTGGAAGAAATAAAAAATGCACAAACACCGTACGTGCCCGATTACACGCCATCTTTTCGATTAACCCTGAGAAGCCATGGTTTCACACCGGTGTATTCAGCTCTTGAAAACGATTTGATGTTCTGAGAGAGTTAGTTAAAAAGAATGAGTAGAAGAGATAATAAAAAGTAAAAAGCAAAAAGTTATTTTCACTTCGGTCGTTCAATTCCCAAAAATCTGAAGAGAGGAGTCCAAAACCTTATGTAATTTTTCCAACCAATTTGCAATATACCTTTATTATAAATTAATTTTTATTTATATTTAATTTCTTGACCAGTTTCACTTACTGATAAAAGATGTAAATAAAATTCAAAATGAAGAAAAAAACAATTTTTTTAAAAGAAATTATTTTTTTAGCCAATTTTTTTTCCAAAAAACACATGAAGATGTTGCAACAATATGAAGGCGTAAACTTATGATTTAGCATTTTTCTTCCTTAATTTGTTTATAATATATGTTAATATATATATATATAAGTTATATATATATATATAGTATATATAATATATTATATATATATTTATATATTATATATATATATATTATTATATTATATATATAATTATATATATATATATTATATCAAATATATATATTATATGTTATATAAAGAAATATAATAATAATAGTCTACAATATTATACTAGATACCTACATATTATTCTAGATAATATATTATATATATTATATATATATAATATAATATATTATTACTCATATATATATATGTTGTGTTGTTTTAAGAATTAAGCTGAAGCTCTGACGCTTTTGTATTGCCATTTGCCAGTGCTATTCTATTTTTTATGTCTTCAACATACACGTGCCCTCTGGCAAACCCCTGAGACTGACACTCACGAACCCGCTGGCGGTTCGATCGAACTCAGGTTGAGAACCACTTGTTCTAGACTTTTGGTCCAAATTGTTATATTATATATTATATACTATATATTATAGATATATATTTAGTATCAGTTATATATAATTATATATACTATATATATTATATATATATATCATATATTATATATCTATATATATATATATTATATATATATATATATTAATATATATATATATTATATATTATATAATATATTATATATATTATATAATATATATATTATACTTATATAATATATATATATATCGTATATAGATATATAATATTAATATAATTATAATAATATATTAATATAATATATAATTATATATATATAATGTATAATATATATTATATAATAAATATATATATATATAAACCGTATATATACTATTTATTATATATTTCATATATACTATAGATTATATATATATATATATAATAATACTATATATGATATATATCTATCATCGATATATATATTATATTTAGATCAAATACATTATTCTTATATAATATTTATAATATATATTATATAATTATAGATTATATATATATATATATATATTTATTATATATATATATATATATATATTATATTTTATATTTATAGATATTATAATTCTTTTATCGACTTATACTATACTATCTTATTACTATATATATCACTATATATACTAATATATATTAATATATAAAAAGATAAATTATAATATATATATGATAATATAAATATATAATATATTAGTATGTATATATTAGTAGATACGTGCTATATCATATTATATATAACGTATTACTGCACATATATATTTATATACTATAAATATTATTATATATAATTAATTATTGTATATTTAATAATATATAGTATAATAATTATATCTTATAATATATATATACTATATTTATATATAGTACTATATAATATATATTATATATTAGATATATATATATTTATTCTATATTCAGGGCTGGCGAGTCGGAGTTCGTGGGTCGTGGGTCGTCGCAATTTTTTCCCGGAGTCGGAAAGTGGTGCGGAATCGGTAAGTCGGCAGTCGGAAGTACGAAAACTCTGTGCAATTGTTTGGAGTCGAGTCGGAGTCGAAAACTCTGTGCAATGGAGTTCGAGTCGGAAGATCGGGTTCGAAGATTCCTGTGGTAAGTGACGTCGGATGTCCGGTCGGAAAGTCGAAAATTTTGAGAACTATTTTATTTATACTTATTATTATTATTATTATTACTATTATCTATTATTATATTATTATTATTGATTATTATTATTATTTATTATATTATTAATTTTATCTATTATTATTAATTATCTATTATTATTATTATTATTTATTATAAAGTTTTTGATCTCTATTCTCCACACGCTCTAAAATATTTAGATTCTTTGTTACATAATTTTAATTTCCTTTAAAGATTGATTTTTTTAAAATAATATACAGGAGAAGAAAAAGAAGAATGAAAACCGTGACATGTAGCACTGGCGGAGGGATGGAAGAGGAGTAAGAAGTATATTTACGTAGCTTCCCGAGCGTTTTCGTCTCCTTATACTTGAGACATTCTGAGGATCAATTTCTTTAAATTGATATTATAATAAAGTTAAACAAATGATATTGAGGTCTGACTGATAATAATCATAAAACTTATGTTAATGCTGGTTGGCTCAGCCGCGCGTTGTTTTGAGGTTAGTCTGATAGGAAGGCCGTCCCGCAATTTTTAATGTTCTCTTGGAGCTTTTATCATACGATCTGCTATAATATTGTGATCGGTTGTTGTAGAAATTACTAATAGTTACTTGGACCTTATTGTATGGCGTATTGAAATGTTCAAAGGTTTTTGCTGGGACTGTAGAGAGAAGTTGAAATGCGCTGTCCCGACAAGCACCTATTCTTGCGTTGGACCAATTATATGTCACGTAACAGTCTAAACTCATGGGGGCAGATCTAAATTGTACAACAACTGAATGGTATGTATGCATCAGTGGCAAAGACGATTCTTGTGCTAAAGGAAGATGGACAGTTGTTTGATATTTATGTATTAGTCTGACTTTTAATTTTAGGCGGTTTGCTTATGGTCTTTTGTCTTTATTTTGAGGTGAGAAATTTCCAAAATATTTACGAAGGTTCTTCTCTTCCTTATTGACAAATGGCATTAGATTGGAGGTTTGAAAAAAAAAATTTATCGAAATTTGCTGATATTTTTACTTCTCTATTATACAATTTTAAGGGGTTTTGCGGAGCTCGCATACCGCCTATAGACGGGCGAGCGCCCACATAGTGCCCCGTGTCTGGTCAAGCTCGTGCACCAGCGCTCACGCGTCAGATATTCGCGCTCCCCGTTACTCACTCCTCACGCTAGTGCGATCGCCGAGACGAAGTCCTAACACGATTAGCCTCTCTCCCACATTCCATAGAAGTCCCTGTCGCGCAAATGTCTTCAGTGAACTGTGCGTGCTCTCTCCACATGGCTCTATATACGCATTGTCGATCCATACAGTCAGATCAATAAGATCTTACTAGTACGCTTATGCGACTACTAGATGCACGTTAGCGATTGAAGCCTGGGCACAAGTGACTCAGTACGTGTGGGCTGCATGATCGCTGCTATATTACAAGTCTGTCGAACCGTGCTCTGCGTACACTCTACTACGCGTTCCGGCACCGATCCTAAATCAGGACACGTATGTATCATCCATTAAATAGCAGCTAGATCTCTGAACATAGGTTTGTAATTGCTCTGTATATACTATGTTTTTCAAGTATAGTAGATTCTTTCGTAAATAGTCGGTGATAATAGCCACTCCATATTCATCGTGATGACAGACAATCATATCAGTAGGTTCTTGACAGCTGTATGGCCCTCGTAGATTAGACGCCCGGTCCCCGCAGCCCTCTTAGCCCTTTTGCCAACATTATTTTTTCTCTTCGCTAGTCTAAAAAAGAAAACACAGAGTCAGCATTATAACCGCCTAAGTCTACCGCATATGTGAATTTTCAGCATAGACACTCCTTGAATTCCTGTTCTTCAGAACTGAGTCGTCCGGTCGTTAGCACTGACTCCTTTGTTCCTTACAACAATAGTGATTTCCTGACCTAGTGTCTGTTACAGTCGACATACCGTGAATATCTCGTCTTAATAGATCGGTTTGAAACTTAGTTGTTGTTTGTTGGGGGGGTATCGCTCGCTTGTTTTCATTCTACCAGGATTTTAGTTGTCTTTTCCAGATCAGTTGGACATATAGAAGTCAGCCAATGTAGGTCCAAGTGGTGAGACAGGTGCTGTGAACCAATCGGCATCCATCCAAGTTTTGTATTGTGCACTGAACCATTCACTGGCTTATAAAAGATGTTTTTCCTTAAACTATATTTAAACCGTGTGTTGCTTGGTTTTAAAAACAATGCGGCTGCCAAAATTAATAAAACGGTCTGCATAGTGTTAAGGCACATTGTTACGCAACTCATTTGGTGGGTGGTGTAGGTTATTTTGCAGTGATACACGTTCGGTTTAATAAATACTTATTCTATGTCCTAATCCGTGTTTCCACAGAACTGCGGTTACATTTGCGTACACTCCGAGCCAAAAGAGACGAGGTCAAGTGCCTCTCCGCGCACATTATAGTGAACAAAGCATCTCTACATCAAGAGAGGCGGAATCATATATTAGAGGTCTTCTAAGTAAGATTTTGCAATAATCTGCAATATGTGTATAGCTCTTTACAAAGACTGTTAATTTAGGTTAATCTTAAGAACTATATCGGGTACTAATGCTTGTTCGATATTGGGCAATTTCGCTGATTGAGCGTTCCGCACATAGATGATTAACTGGGTCATCAAAGGCTCGTGAATTCTGAGCTTTGTGCTATAATTCTTTAGCGGTATCACCATATAATTACTATTTTTTACCTGTATATATATACTATATATATAATTAATATATATTACTATATTTTATATACTTACATATATATAATACAATTTAATATATGATTAAATAAATTATATACTAAGAGACTAATATTATATATATATATATACTATACTCCTAGATAATATCATTATGAATATAGATCCCTCCTTAGAATATAAAATCCAGTTTCTGTACATTCTTTAATTTGTGCCATCGCAAATGTGTTTGAATTTTATGTGAGTAATTGAGTTTATGTAACTTGTGTGTAATTGAATGATGTTTATGTATTATTATATTATTATGGATGACATAATCTCTTGTGTGTTACTTATTATTGTAATTTTAATATTTTCACTATGTATTATGTATGAATGATATTATTTATGTTGGCAAGAGTTCGTTCTCTGAAGAGTTTCCTATAATAACAATAAAAATTATTGTGTATTTAACAATAATTATGTGTGATTTCCAAATGAAATTATTTGTTTGTTACTGTTTTTAAAACTGGATACTTATGTCCCTTTCGTCTTTGGTATATATAGCATTTTGGAGATTGATTCAAATTGGAGAACAGTGGTCCATATTTTGTTTATTCTCAAAGCAAAGTACCGGAAGAATAATTATGCTATCTCTCTCTGTGAAATAATAAAACTAATGTAAAGAAGTTTATCAAAGTACGACTATTTTTTTTATAACACTATAAAAACTAATGATAATAAGTTCGAGCTTTATAAATCTGGTGATGTTACGGAGATAAATATTTAATTTTTCTTGTTGAGAACTAATAGTGTGCTTAGTCACGAGATCACTGTAAATTGTGTCCTTGGAATAATAGATCATTAGTAACGGCGATAATTTTATTAAATCAATAAAAATAAAGGAACGTGTTCACGTATTTCCCAAAACTATTTTATTATTGCGGGGGTATATCAAGGTGATCTCTAAAAATAGGGCCAGATTAATCATTTAAGAGAATTGTACTTCCGTGTATGTCGTGGTGCACACCATCTGTCAATATCTTAATCCCAATCAAGCACTAGGATATATATATAATTATATATATATATTATATATTAATATATAACTATACATAGTCCCTATAGATATATATATATAGAAGTATTTATATATATAGAAAATTTTATATTGTTCTAATGTGGGTATACCTAGTCGTGAATATAGTATCATATATATATATATATAATGTCGTAATTAATAATATATATATATATACTATGTCCATAGTATGTAATATATATATAGTTATATAATATAAAGAGGATAGTCCGGGAAATAAAATTACTTTTACGGTACCTTACCCGCTAGCCCCTACTCTAGATATATTACTATATATTATATATATATCTATAATATATATATATATTATATATATATATATAATTATATTATATATAATAGTATATATATTAGTATATTCAAGTATATATATATATATATAATATTTAATTAAATTATACTATTAATTATAAATTATTATTATAATATATTATATATTATATATATATATAATATTAATATATTAGTATTAATATGATATTAAATATATATATATAATATATATCATATACTATTAATATATATATATATTAATATATATAAATTTACTAAATTAATATATATATAATTATATAATATATTAATATATAATATAATATAATTATATTATAATATTTATAATATTAATAATTTAAAGGTCCTTTTTTTTGGAATTGTCCCTGCAGTCTCAGATATTTTTTTATCGATTTATTTCTTATTGTTATACGATAATTTAATTAATCGTTTATTTTATGTTTATGTTTTTATTTAGGGATGAATAATTAGTTTAATAATAGCAACTTTTTATTGTATTATATATAATTAATTTTGATTTAATGATTGCATCATGGAGATAGATTACCTGTTTGTTAAATAAGATGTACACCAATATTATATATTAGCATAATAATGATAAATTATATGTAGTTAAAATAAATTTAGATTAATATATAACTAATAATATAATTTATATAATATTATTTTCTTTATTATAATTATCAAAAAAATTTTACAGTAATAAATAATGTTTTTTATGACTCCTATATTGAAAGAAAACTGAAGAGGTTAGAAACTTTAATGGGTAGAAATATAAAATGAATGACCTTTTAAGAAATTAATATTAAATTTCACTACCTTACATAAAAACTAGAGAATCTGCTTTTTATAATTTTTACGAACAATTGTTTCAAAAATAGGTTCATTTTTCATTGTTTTTTTTCTCCATAGTTTAATTAGATTATTGTTAGAAGCCACAAATTACTATATATCTCTCGTCATAGAGGCACGTCCCGCCATTTCTCCGTTTTGTTTTTGTTTAGTGTTGCGAAGTCTGTTAGAACCTAAAGGGATTCAATCGTGAGGAGATAATGTGCTCCGTTGCGAGGATTTACAAAATTTACAGAATAATTAACTGTTAAATGTTGAATATTAGTTCTTTTAATAGAGATTTTTTAGAATTAATATATTCATTAATGAGTCCTGCCAGAATCTTGAAAATTGCCCCAATTAGATTGATTATCTGCCTATTTATTTATTTTTAATTTCTTTTTATAGAAGGATAGTATCATTTTGACTAGATTCTGTTTGGACTTGAAACTAGAAGCAGTGTATTGTGATCTGTCTCTAGCGGACACTCTCAGGGCACTATATGAGTAAAACCATATTGATATTTCTGCCGTTGTTATAATACCTCGTCCATTTATTTTATTTCCTATCAGAGACAAATGAGGGTGCTCCGAATATCGTCAATTTCAACGGGTTCAAGATTGATTAATATAACACTAACCAAAAATACAAGTCTTTTTCTCGATCTTTCCAATCTCCTTTGCGGACCCCCAATCACAGAACCTCCCGCATATAACTTTTCCAATCAATGATAGCCCATCGTAGGAGTATTATGTTAAAGTTGTTGCTCATCAAAAATCGCTGGAAGTTTTCAGGATTAGTAAGCACCAACCATGAGAGATATGGAAGTACTGAAATAATTTTTCAAAAGAGAAGAATTACTTACATTCGAGCCAACCCCGCATAGTCGTAGTTCATCCGCCCGTAAACGTTTTCATGTGGTTCAGTATTCATCATTTCTCTTGAATTCTTAAATAATTCTCATCTGTACTTATTTGTTTTATTTTTCCCGTAAACAATTAATGATATATAAGAAGTACTCTATGAGTGTTTTGTTGTTAATTAAGCGAGTTTCGTTGAGGATATATTTTATCATAATTATCGTGTTATCCTGTAAAAATAATATTATAAAATTAATTTTTTTTTTTCTTTAGATTTTTTAATTTCATCTCTTGAATAAATTTCCAACCTTCACCATCAAAATCATGATAAGAAAGTTCATGTAAGTTAAGTATTGACAAAATTATTTTGAGAGTATATAATTTATTTTTTAAATGAATTGAAAATAGTCTTAATTTATTTCTTTTACCACTATTAATAATAAAATGATTTTAATTTGTTATCTAATAAAAATAAATAAACAAAATATTAGAAAAGTTAACTTCAATGGCGTTGATATATTAAAAAATTATATTTTCAAGATTTAAAATAAAAAAAGATCATTAGGTTATTCTTATAATAAATATAGAGAGCTCGTTTATATAAAAATTTCGTATTGTAATTCTTAATAATTAAATTTTAATCTATTAGTAATTAGGAATAACATTATAATGAATTAGTGTGCATTCCATTCCAAGAAAATATGAATTTACGTCCGAATGAAATGAGATTTTCAAAATTATATTATTCTTCATCTTATCATCCTTATGACTCTGTCACTACTTCTATACTTCTCTATTCTCTCTTAACTCTTTATCTCTCTACCCTAATAATTATCATATTCATCTTCTCTCTATACTTATTACTCTCTCTTATCTTACTATAGGCGTCGCTAGCTCGTACTTCTCAACGTGCTGGCACATCATTGTCTCATATCCTGTGACGTCATCGGCTCATGCACTCCTACTCTACGTCACATATCCATAAATTTTACCATCTATTTGGTACTCTCTCTCTTCTCCTCCTCATGTCGTCAACTCCTCTAAGGCCGCGTGCTCTCTCCTCTGTTTTCTTCAATACTCTTCTCCCTTCTTCTCTTCGCACAATTTTGTAATCCTGAAAATATATATATATCTAAATACAGTTTCATTAATTTGTATTGAAATTAAACCAATACATTGGTATCATTGTCTTTAGGATTTTTATAATAATATAATACATAGATGATAAATATGATAAAATAGAGATGATATTAAATTGTACAATTTATTTAATTTTTGACGATTTATTTAGAATTTTTGAATTTATTTAGACTTACAAATATTAGATTTCCATAGGCACATGCCTTATATTTATAATTACTTTATATATATATATATTATATATATTATATATAATAATATATATATTATTATATATTTATATATATATATATTATTATAATATATATTTGCATTAAGTATTTGTTATAGATCTTTAGACATTAGTAACAGTTTTTACTGAAAGACTAAATTTTGAGTTTAGGCCAGAAGGCCTATATATATAATATATAATATTAATATATAATTTTCTATCTAATATTTTCAAATGAGTACTATAAGATATAAATTAGTAAATTTATTATATATATATACCATATTATTATAGATATATAATATATATTATTATATATATATAATATATATATTATTAATATATTAATTTTATATATTATATTGAAATGTTCAGTAAGTGTTCATAAGGCTGACCATCATGTAACTTGATCGAGAATCACGGCTAAAAGCATCCTTATACTACAGTAAAACTTTAATGTTATACAATTATTTGGTGAATCTGATTTGGAAAAATTCTAATTAGGAGGGGTTTTTTTAATTTATTCTTCTTTTTTTAATTTTGGCTATATTAATACACGTTGAAATATATATTAAAAAAAAAATTTATATTAATTATTCAACCTATTTAGGGTGACTCGAGCCAGATCGAGGGACAGATGAGGGGATCGATAAGTCCCCTCGCCCGTTTCGTGATTTTCCACCGGTAATAGAGGCGACAGTAACCCCGACTTACCTACAACCATCCTTTAGCGGTTTACCCTTATTATTGTATATTCCTTTAGTTATAATAAAAATTAAAGTAATAATTTGAACTTATTAAACTACTGTAAACTTTGGAATGTTATTTTAACTAAAGCAATACCATAGGGTAAACCGCTCAAATAGAAGGCTAAGGAGTCGGGGTCTCTCTGCCTCTCGTGAAGTGAATGGACGGACGGAGCTCTCAGAGTGCCCCTAAATGTAGGATAATTTTTTCTTAATTAATATATCCATTAACGTACATAAGATGAAAGATATAATAACAATATGAATATAGGTTGTATGAGTATAATCTGAACCTTTCACTACCAATTGAGAATTTTTTATAATATTAAATAATATATATCTATATATTATCATATATATATACTATATAATATATATTATTTTATTAATCTAATTAATCATTATATATTATATATATATTATACTATATATATATTAATTAATATTTATGTATATATATATATATATATATATATATTATATATATATATATTATATTATATATATATATTTATAGTATTATATATATATATTATTATATATATATATATATATATATATATATATCATTGATATATGGTCTTCTGCCCATTCGATTATCCGCATCCACCTCCATATATTATATAGACATCGATTGTATGAATTATGAGTGAAATTTCTGAACATAATATTATTTATATATAATTTGAAGTGATAGATAATTATAGGATGCCCCTCTAATATACATAATTAGAAAATCTTGTTATATATTAAAGCAGCTCCACACTCATTCTTAAATATATTAATAAAATAATATAATAATAATAAAAAGTGATTCCTTACTTTCACAGCGCAAGTAAACTCATAGGCTAATCTTTGCTTATGTATAGTTAAAATCTATTTATAATATACTAACTAAATTACTTAAATAGATTAACCTATTACTTAACTATATATATAAATGTAATTTATTATTGATATATAATATTTTATTTGATTAACACATTGAATTGTTTTATAAAAAAAAATGAATTAAAACTATTAAAAAGTTCATCAAATTTAAGATTTCAAAAAAATATGTTTATGTTATATTAAAGATGTTATAAATAATAATAAATTAGCCTTTGGAATAAATTAGGATGCTAAAAGAATTTATGGTTATAAAAATAAATAATAAAAATGATATATAATAATAAATTTAAATAACGCATATAATATGGCCCCAATGAGGCTTATATTATCGTCCCTACTTAATAATCACTTTTTATTTATTCATATTCGATAAGTAGATTTTTAAAAAAAAAATAATTAGTACTATATATTCAAAATATTTCACCTGGGAGGCGTATATATATGATTTAAACCGCCTAATTGAAGAATAATATATATATTATATTATAAAAAAAGTTATGTATTAATTTGTACGAATTAACATGTTATTATATATATATATATATATAATATATATTATATTATGAATATTTAAATATAATTCAATATTTACATAATTTATATTAATATAGGTGATTTTTAAATATATGAAATATAAATAAATCAATGAAATAATAATGAATTATAAACAATTAAATAATATAAAAAATTTATATTATTAATATTGTATGATTATTTGTTGAAAAGAAACACAATTAATTTTTTTACGTTATTCAGTCACTAGTCGTAGGCTGAGCATTGCCTATGTTAGTATAATATAAGTATGATATAAGAATATCTTTAGGAGGAGAAGACTCGGATATCTAAAATGCTCGAGGAGAGTTGTGATATGATATGGCCGACGAATGAGGAAAAATAAAAAAATAAAAATAAGAAATTAAAAAACGATTCCTTAAAATTTTCCGCTGATGCCAAATATATAATTTGTTTTCCAGCCTCTCTAGACACTCTGACCATATATAGTATATATATATATATATATATATATATATATATATAATATATATATATATATATATATATATAGTATATATTATATAGAATTATATATATATATATAGTATATATATGGTTGAAGTCTAGACGTGTGTCTGCACACACGAAGTTAAATGTGCGATGAACTAACATATTATGACTAAATCTTATTTATTTTTACCTTTTTTTTTTATAAATAAACACGGGAAAAGAAGAAAAATTTGAATATATTCTGAAAAAATGAGCTTCACTGATATTTCTATATATATATATATATATATATATATACTATATATATATATATATATATATAATTATATATATATATATAGATATCATTATATATCAGGTATATAATATCATAGTAGGTATATATATATATAATATAATTAATATATATATATATTATATATGGTCATTTAGTGTCTAAAATCTGCCATCCATTGTAACTAGAACAATGCAATTACTACAGTAAAACCAAATTAGTATATTTTGACAATCAGCGGAAAAATTTCAGGCAGGAGTTTTATTTTATTTTTTTTATATTTAAGTGTTTACAATTTTGTATCGTCGGAAATATTAAAAAAAAAATTATTTTCCCCATTTAGGGGGTTCAAGCCGACGGGGGGACAGAGGGGGGGACGAAGACCCCCCGTCGTCCACCGGGAGGCCGAGAGCACTCCGACTGCCTGCCATCTTTGCGGTCTTACCCTATGATATGTCCTTTAGTTAAAGTAAATACCAAAGTGTAAAAAAGGGAAGTAAAATTATTCTTTTTTCAAATTTCCTGCATTCTAAAATGCAAAATCTCTCGACAAAAACGTAACCAGTCTACACTTGTTTGTTGACCTAAATTAGGAATGCTCTTTTTTTGAGTTAAAGTACATTCATTAACAAAGTAAAAAAAAAAGGGTACATTTTGAATGACATTATGAATAAAAACAGCCAAAAATTCGCAGGCGAAACCGTGTGGAATTTATTGCAATTTCTTGACGAAAACACTTGCAAGAAGAATTTTTCCTTTATATTGGAAAAAACACATTTATTCTTAGATATTTCACAATTTTTCTCACTTAAATAAGGTATTAACTTGTAAAAATGCTAATAAAATATCATTGTCTGAAACTATTTCTGTTATGGTACCTACATTCATAATTATTGCTTTACAAACTTTAGGTACGTAAGTCAAATTTAAAAGGAAATAAATTGCCATAACCTAATAATTTTTTTGTAGCTTAGTGTGAAGCGAAAAAAAATATACATATCTAATTCTTAACTTACTTTTTTTCATTAAATTTTTTTTTATTTTTTGCCAAAATGATTCAGTACTATTTCCCAAAAAATGACTAGTTATCATTTTCGTAGTCGCGCACACACGGTTCGTAGACTTTTACCTATATATATATATATATATTTATTAATATATATATTATATATCATATACTTATATATAATGATATATATATAAGTATATATATATATACATATTATATATATATATATATATATATATAATAGTTGTCAACAACTGGTTTCACCCGGCTTTTGGACAGGGTTGAGTCAAAGGCCAAAAGGACTTCTCGACTGTTCCGTTGTTTTGCACTACACTTGGCCCTCTGTCTTTGCGGCGGTGATGTTGGTGCTTATCTCTTTTCTATAGGTAACCCGCAAGCAGACAGATGTGCTCGAGGAATTGTCACATTGACGCTACCTCCACCTTTACAACGTCCCCGTAGGACAAGGGGTGCTGTGTCTTCGCCCGAGTTTTGTGTGGATATTGGCAACTCCAGGCTAGTTCGCTGCGGTGCTTCCTTCTCCTGCCACTCTGTTCTGTGGAATTCTCTTCCATCTTCTGTTTTCCTGCTGAATTTAATCTCCCGCACTTCAAAGCCTGCGTATGTGCTTCATTTTGGCGTAATTGTGCGTAAGTTGTGCACTCTCTGAGGCCATTTTCACTCAAAAACTAATTAACACAACACGATTTCCATTTACTATTTTTGTGACACTAAAGTAAAAAAAACTAATTTGATGCCAATATCATGCTATTACGCTTGTTTTCTTTTTTCCTAGTTTACTCTTTTACCGCTTCAATTTGCACTTTCCCACACTATAATTTATACACTTACAATAAATGTCTACAACGGGATCTCCCCAATTACACTTCCCTTCCACTACCACACAACCTCCAAGAAAATACACAAACGACTACGTTGATGAATTGGTCCAAGAGCTTACTTGATCAGAGACAAGCCCTAGAACATTTACAAGTTGCAACAGAAAAAAAAATCTCCGACAGCTGCCAAACTATTCCCTTACACAAATAAATATAGACGACTTAGTCCACATTTCACAATTTTGTCGCTAATAAAACTATTGCAATAAGTGAGCTTCACACCTTTAAAAATATTAAAAAAAAAAAAAAAAAAAATTATTTTTTAAATATTATTTAAATCTTACTTAACCAAACTTATAATTAGTAATTTAACCTCACTAAGCTTATGTTATTAATTTATTTCACTTTCCTTTTAACTAAACTTATATTAGTAATTTATTTCACCTCCATTATTTTCAATAACTAACTAATTAGAAAAAAAAAGTTCAATCTTTTAACACTATGAGCGTTGCTGTTCATTGTGTTCGATGTAGTAGGTTTTAAAATAAAATCGGCTTAATGAATTAAAAAAGAACAGAAATGACTGTCATTTTTTATCGAACTTTGAGACCTAAATATAAAAAATATAAATACATATATATATATATATATATATATATATATATATATATATATATATATATATATATATATATATATATATATATATATATATATATATATAGGCACTTTCCCTTTAAAAGGATGTTACATAAAAATGTTACATATCGAAATATCGCTGAACCCTAATCGTCTAACCATACACTGTGACGTGTTAACTTAAACTCCAATAGAAGAAGAGAAAAAGTTGCCACATGTTGCTTTTTATATCATGTTAATTTTTATATGTTAATTTTGTTTTCATTTTTTTATTTATATTATTATATTTTTTTGAGGGGGGACGAAGTCCTCCCGTCGTCCCCCGCTGAGGCCGAGAGACCCTGACTCTTGACATCTTGGCGATTTAATCTTGGGTATTCCTTTGTTAAAAAAAAAAAACTTATTGGCAACCTTGTCGCTCTATATTGCCTTGAAATAATCGAAAAAAATCGATTACATCGCTCGTTCGATATATATCGGTTAACATCCTTTTAAAGCGAAAGTTCCTATATATATATATATATATATATATATATATATATATATATATATATATATATATATATATATATATATATATATATATATATATAAATATATATATATATATATGTGTGAGATATATATATATATTTATACATATATATATATATATATATATATATATATATATATATATATATATATATATATATATATATATATATATATATATATATATATATATATATATATATATATATATATATATATATTAAAGTGACCATAGTCCCGCTTTTAGGCGGGACAGTCCCGCTTTTTTCGACCCTGTCCCGCTTCTTTAAAATAGAAAAAAATGTCCCGCTTTTTTTTGAGAAGTCCCGCTTTTTCCAGAGAGATCCCGCTATTTTTCCCTTTTCAAATAATTATAATAGTTAATATAAAATTATAAATTAAAAAATAACATAACAATAATGATTATATATATATATATATATATATATATATATATATATATATATATATATATATATATAGTATATATATATATATATATATATATATATATATATATATATATATATATATATATATATAGCTTATATATATATATATATATTGAAAAAGCGAAAGACTTGATGACTGATGAGACATGTTTAATTTTAATTCTTTTAGAAATGTTCCAAATACTTTCGG